>JAXISO010000062.1:0-196665 GCA_036785465.1 Colletotrichum agaves | reverse complement strand
AAGTTATTCTTAAATAATAGGTAGATATTATTTAAGTTCCTTAGTTTTCTTTAAATTAATTATAAGTATTTAGTATTTATTATTTTAAATAAATTTATTAGACTATAAGACTAAGCTATATTGAGATCTAGATTAGCCCTTCTATTAAAAATATTATATTCTTATGGGCTAAAAGAATTACTACTAAATTCTACTTAATAGACCCTAAGTAAAAAGATATAAGGTTCTTAATACCTAGTAGGAAGTCTAAGTAGAATAACTATATTCAAGAAATTAATAGTTAACTATTTAATAGGAAATTATAATAAATAATTTATACCTAGAATAAAGCTATAACTAATATAGAAGACCTAGCTAAGGGGATAATAACTCAATTTTACCTTAATAACCTTAATAACTTTAACTTAAACTCTAAGTTATTTATACTTAATATTTAAATTCTTAGAGCCTTTATACTAATTAATAAGCCTATTTAGCCCTTAGTAGACTTAAATTTAATTCTAAATCCTATTACTAATAGATCCACGGGGGTAAGATTTATTATTAAGAATTACCCTATAGTTAATACTATTTAGAACTATAAATAGAGGAATAATATTCTTACTTCTCTTAGGTAAAAGAATTAATAAATTAATAAGAGAGTATTTAACCTATATAAAAAGAAGCCTTCTATATAGGTAAACTAGAGCCCTTATAGAGCCTCTAACCCTAAAAGCCTTATCTATATTAATAATCCCTATAGTAACCTAGAGCCCCCTCTTACTAATTCTAAGGGTAATATTAGACTTCTAAAGAATAAGAAAGAAAATAGCCATATACCTAACTAATTTATTAAGGGTAATAATAATTTAGTATTATTTTTATAAACTAGATTCTACTAAGAATTTAATATAACTAGAGAGTAGGCTAAATAGCTCACTAAAGTAGCTTAGTACTACCTTATAAGTCTCTATAATACTTAAGGCCACTTTACTTATAATAACTTCCTCAAAATAGAAGATATATATTATTTAATTAAGTTTAATACCTAAGAATTAAATAAGTAAATATAGACCCCAGGATAATAAGTTACTTAGGAGACTTAAGTTACCTCCTCTAATGAGTTCTAAGTATTAACTTATAATATTTATAACTTCTATTAAGACCTCTTAATCCAATTAAATATTATAATATTCTACCTATAATTTAATAATAATTACTAGGCTATAATAGTAGTAAATTAATAAAAGGGTATAATTTATTATATTAATTCTATATAGACTAAGGAATTTAATTAGTATTTTATTAAGATTATAAATAACCTCTATTTATATTATAAATACCTTAGGGCTCCTAATAACCTTTATAAACTCTTTTTATATAATATAAAGGTTAATTTCTAAGTTAAATAAAATAATAATTAGATTTATAGTCTTAGAGTAATAAATTAAGTCCAAACTTATATAAGAAAAGAAATTATTAATAATTTAGTCTTTATAATAGTAAAGTTAAAACCCTATATAGTAAAATATTTAAGACTAGTTAGTTATTATATTTTGAAAATTATTATAGAGTTTACTTATTACCCTATAATATATAATAATAAAACTCTTTATATACTTAAAATAGACTTATTTAAAGTAGAGACTAATAGTACTACTAGTAAAATATAGCCCTTAGAGAATAAAGAAATAATTTACTTACTTCCTCCTAAATTACCTAAATTACTTACTAGGACCTTTATAAGTTATTATTACTTAGGTTTACTTAGTAAACTTAATAATTATATTATATTACTTATTACTCCTAATATTCTAAAGAATTTCCCTATTATAAATTAGGAAAATAAATTAATAATACTACCTAGTATAGTCCCTAACCTAGTTAGTAATAATAACTTTAATCTTTTAAATCTAGGAAAAACCCCTCTAGACTTTTATAAATTTATAAAAAAGAAAATACTACTATACTAAAAGTTAAAAATACTTACTCTAAGCCTAAGCCTATTAGCTCTATTAGTAAATAGGACTATTATTACTAGAGAATAATTTACCTACCTAGAGTTAATTAATACTTTTAAGCCCACTTATAGAAAGTGGGAGGACTATATTAATAAGTATATTAATTATTAGTAGTGGATAGAGAACTATATTCCTAATAATAATTATAATTATTACTTCTTATAATTAAATAAGTAGTATAATTAGGGTTAGTATAAATAAGAATATAAATAGAATGAGGCTTATAAACTTATGGAGAAGAATATTTTAGAGTAATACTATAATAAATAATATAGTCTATATAAGAAGTAATTATATTTATAATAAGAATATAGGAGATATTAGGCTATTAAATAGACTTCTTTCTTTTATATTAAGATTTCTTTTATTTTAGGTTTTTCTTTTTATATATAGTCTACTTTATAAGTTATTAAAGTAAGATTATAGGGGATAATTAAAATAGAGTAATAAGATTTATTATTATAAAGAGATTTATTAAGTAGTTTAGTTAATTATTTATTATAAATAGAATTCTATAGAGGGACTAAGATAGAGTTAGTATTATTATTAGTATAATAATATAATTAGTATAGTAATTTAAGTTTAGTTTTCTTAGTGAATTATTATTCTTTTAATTAGGTCTTTTAGAATTATGTTTATAATAATATATTCAGTTATTTTAAGCTCTTTTCCTTTATTCTAAGGCCTATGGGTGTAAAGCTGTAATACTGTAATACTCTTATATAGATGTGTGGGTGTGTGTAGTTTTGTTATTCTTTACTCCTATAGTGTCCTTAGCTTGTTTTAATACCTCTTTTAAGTACTCCCCTAGAGGAATTCTTAAAAGAGAAGAATCCACCTCTAGGCACTATTAAAATAAACTAAAAATACTATAAGAGCAAAGAATAATAAAACTATATATACCTATATATTTATATAAGAGTATTATAATATTATAGCTTTATACCTATAGGCCTTAAAATAAAGGAAAAGAGCTTAAAACAACTAAATATATTATTATAAATGTAATCCTAAAAGACCTAATTAAAAGAATAATAATTCACTAAGAAAACTAAACTTAAACTACTATACTAATTATGTTATTGTGCTAATAATAATACTAACTCTATCTTGGTCCCTCCGCGGGATTCTATCTACAATAAATAACTAACTAAGTTACTTAATAAGCCTCCTTATAATAGTAGATCTCACTGCCCTGTCTCACTATATTTAATTTAAAAGTATATTAACTAACTTTTAATAAATAGAAATAACTATTTAAAGTTTAAATTATTTAATAAATATTATAATTATTACTTTTATAATAAAATCTTAGAGGTACTTTTTAATTAAATAAAAAATAATAGTAAAGTATTCTTAAATTAGAGCTAGTTTATAAATTCACTATTTAATTAGTATTTATAAAAATATTTCCTTAGTTTATAAAGTTCTAAATAAATTCAGAGCCTTAGAGTAAGTATTTTAATTACTATATAAGTAATTAAATAACTCTATATAACTTTATATAACTCTATTTAACTAAAAACTACTTTTCTCTTTAAAATTATATTCTCTAAATAATTTTCTTCTAACTAACTTATTTTATATTAAATTATATTATTATAAGTCTTTTTATTTTATATAGTAACTAGATTTAATTAGTATTAAATTTAGTAATATTCTCATTATATTATTTATATATTAACTTTAAAAGAAATTATAATTTTATTATAATATTATTATTTAAATTATACTAGTTCTTTTAATAAATAAAGAATATAAAAAGAATAACTTCTAATAAATAATTTAAAGTGTTTAAAACATAGTATAATTAATAATATAGATTTAATTTCATAGAAAAGTATAATTTAAATAAATATAACTGGGTGGCACAAGGCAGAACAATATGCCGAGCAAGCGTAAGCTGGAAAGAAGACGGAAGAATTATTCCATCAATTAGAGGTGCTTAAGGTAAGCTGGAGGGGGGCTCAAGCCGGCTCGGGCTGGTGTTGCCCCGCGCTGGCACGCAGCCTCCCAGCCTGGATGTCTCCTGCGGGCCCCACCAAAGAGACCCCACGGTGCTCCTCCGCTGCATGCCTCTCCCCTTCTCCGGCCCAACTCCAGACTTGGGGGAAACAGTGTCGTGGCCCTGGACTGACAATGGCTTGATAGGTGGGGGAAATCGGCATCGCAGAGGCTATAAAAGTCTCAACCTTGTTTTTCCAGTTGGACATGGTTCTCATCGGCTTCCTCTTTGTTCTCCCTTCTTGCTCATTCCCCCCAATTCCTCTCCAGAGTCCTTTTTCTCTTCTGTCAAAACTATCGTCTGCCTCTTCGCGACCCGATCACCATCATGACCGACATCACCATTACGGGGTGGCAGACGCGCGATGTGCGCTTTCCCACCTCTTTGGACAAGACTGGCTCCGATGCCATGAACGCTGCTGGTGACTACTCTGCCGCCTACTGCATTCTCGAGACGGATTCCAAATACTCTGGCCACGGCATGGTGTGTTGAAGGCCCGCCTAAAAAAAATTAATGAGTATTTTCGCTTATACATGATTACAAACAGACTTTCACCATCGGCCGCGGAAACGACATCGTCTGCAAGGCGATAGACTACCTTGTTGAAAGAATCAAGGGAAAGAAGCTGTCGGAACTCGTCTCTAACTGGGGACAGACGTGGAGATACCTTGTCAATGACAGCCAGCTAAGATGGATTGGCCCTGAGAAGGGTGTCATCCACCTCGCCCTTGGATCCGCTGTCAATGCCATCTGGGATCTCTGGGCCAAGGTCCTCGGCAAGCCCGTCTGGCGCATTGTCGCTGACATGACTCCTGAGGAGTTCGTCAGCTGCATTGACTTCCGCTACATCACCGACGCCATCACGCCCGAGGAGGCCATCCGGCTTCTCAAGGAGCAGGAACCAACCAAGGCCCAGCGCATCAAGGACGCGGAGAACAGCCGCGCTGTCCCTGCCTACACCACCAGTGCCGGGTGGCTTGGCTACGGCGAGGACAAGATGAAGGGCCTGCTGCAGGAGACTCTGCGCAAAGGGTACCGCCACTTCAAGCTCAAGGTCGGCAGCAACGTCGACCAGGACAAGAGACGTCTCAGCATTGCACGCGAAGTCATCGGTTACGACAGCGGTAACATTCTCATGGTCGACGCCAACCAAGTCTGGTCTGTGCCTGAGGCCATTGAGTATATGAAGCAGCTTAAGGAATTCAAGCCTTGGTTCATCGAGGAGCCCACCTCTCCCGACGACATTCTAGGCCACAAGGCCATCCGTGAGGCTCTGAAGCCCTACGGCATTGGCGTTGCCACTGGCGAGATGTGCCAGAACCGTGTGATCTTCAAGCAGCTTCTTATGTCTGGTGCCATCGACATATGCCAGATTGACGCCTGCCGCATGGGTGGTGTCAACGAGGTCCTTGCCGTCCTTCTGATGGCCAAGAAATTCAACGTTCCTATCGTCCCTCACTCCGGCGGTGTCGGCCTTCCTGAATACACTCAACACCTCAGCACCATCGACTACGTCGTTGTCAGCGGCGAGCTCTCTGTCCTCGAGTATGTCGACCATCTGCACGAGCACTTCCTAAACCCTTCCGTCATCAGGGATGGATACTACCAGACCCCCACGGAGCCCGGCTACAGTGTCGAGATGAAGGCCGACAGCATGGACAAGTTCAGCTATCCCGGTCAGCCCGGCGTCAGCTGGTGGACCAGCAACGAGGCCAAGCCTATCATCGAGGGGGAGAAGATCTAAAAAGAGTCGTTCACAAACTGGTGTTGTGAATAAAAGGGGTCAAGTGAGAGAAAACCGCTTGTCCGCAGGGAAACGATGGCATCCTGCATAGCCAGGGACACTGTCTATCCTCACGCATGAGTTCAGCAATCTGCATTACTCAGGCAACCACTCGGGGGTTTGGAGAACAGAGCCATTCCGCAGGGCAACGATGGCATCCTGTATGGCATAAGTATGACTTCTTGTGACCATCCCTAATAAGCGATTGTTATTTACGATTACCAAAGACATGGGGGTCTGGCTGAAAGAGCCTTTCCGCAAGGCAACGATGGCATCTTGTATAGTGTGGCACAGAAGCTAGCTATCCCGTAATGATAGATGACATAATGAGCAAGAACTTATGCATCCGAATTGTGTCTCTTTCAAGCCAAGTGAATAGATACGTTGACATGCGACCTAGGTACATAAAGACCCTAGCCAAAAGCGCATCCACACGAATAGTACGGCCGGCGAGGGTTAGAAAGGGGTTGGTTATTCCTATGGCTTTTTATCCAACATAAAAATAAATAAAAAGGAAGGCTAGCAAGGCTGAGAATGAGATGGGAGGGTAAACCAGACAATTAGCAACACGAACTTAACATAACTACCTATCAACTCCTGAGGTCGGGTCCCAACCTACCTATGGACCTATCGACCTGGTTTGCACCGCCACAATTGAGCCACACTTGGAAAGCTCTTCTGCGTGGCTCAAAATTTGACAGGCCCCAGAAACGAATGAAGGATGGCATGAGGAGACGTTTCAAAACGCAACAGCAGAGTAGCAGAAAACCCCCTTCTGCCCACAGCGCATGTCGCACGACAAAACACGGCCTTGGGTTATTGGAGTCTAAGCTCGGGTCAGAGAGAAGAGGCAGAGAGAGACGGAGACAGCGAAGGGGCTTTAACGGCAGGCTGTTGTATGCCAGGTAATCAGCGGTTGTTTACAGAGCTTGACATATAGCCTGAGGTAAGGTACTTGTCGTACTGCCCTTGCCACGGGTTGGTCCCTGAGCTCTCCATTGAAGCTTGACCCCTGACGCTCATCCTCCACTTCCCAATTCATATTTGTACTTTCGTTCGAATTCACGGCGCCTCATCCTCGTCCTCACCTCGCCCTCACCTCACCTCGCCCCATCGATTCACCCGGCATCGCCAACCATCGGAAACGATGCCACCAAAAGCAAAAACCGAAAAGGCCGATGCCTCCGAGGCGTTCACTCCAGAGAGGTTCGAGAAGGAGCTTAAGAACCTAGCGGCTAAGGCCAAGGGTGAAACAAGGGGTAGATTCTTCAAGCAACAAGCTTCGGTATACATCAAGACCGCCATCCTGCTCAGTCTCGCAGCCATCTACAGCAATGTCTCCCAGCTAGCCCTCTCGCCCGTTTACGGTTCGATCCCGTCGTCGATTCATCATGCGAAACTCGTCATGGTGGCTTGCTTCCTTGGCTGGTCAGGCAATGTCTTCCTGAACCGCTCACTGCCTTTCAAGACGGCCAGCCTGCTGCCCGTCATCGCTCTCTGGGTTCCCGTAATTCAGTTCTACCTGTACAAGACTAGCGGTACTCTCACAGCTAATTGGGGACCGCTGGCCACCGAGGCTGTCACGTTGCTCCCCTTGGTCCTGATTTCCGTCAGTTGCGTAGCAACCGAGCTGGAAAGGGCCAATCTATCAAAGCTGCCCAAGTTCCTTGCCGACGCCGGCCCCGGGCTTGGATCCTGGGGGTTCTTCAAGTTCATAGAGAAGCTTTCGGGAGACTACCTGCAGGCATGTGTCGGCAAGTCATTTTTTCAGACTAGGATCGGTCTTGAGGCGCTCTTGGCCGCCGCTTACTCGATCTACGCTCCCTCCAAGCTGCTCCTGTTCGCCATTCCTGCACTTCTCCACACGGCTGTGCTCAACACGCATGCGATTACTCCCATGGCCACTGCCTCGCTCAACAGCACTTTGCTGGCGGACAACTGGTTCCTGTTGGACCGCAAGGAGTCCATCACTGGTTACGTATCCGTGCTCGAAAGTATTAAAGACGGCTACCGCGTATTGAGATGTGACCATTCCCTGCTGGGTGGAGAATGGGTCAAGCACAAGGGACCTATCGTCGCGGAGCCCATCTACGGGGTGTTTGTGATGCTGGAAGCTGTCCGCCTTGTCAAAACCAAGAACCCCGTGCCCGACAGCGAGGCCAAGGCCCTCAACATGTGAGTGTTGGAGCCCATGACCTGCAAGATGACCATGATATACTGAACAGGAAATAGCGGCCTTGGCATTGGTACCACCCCCGGTGCTCTGATTGCTCACGGCATTGACACAACCATTGTTGAGATCGACCCGGTCGTGCACGAGTTTGCCTCCAAGTACTTTGACCTGCCATCAAACCACACTCCCGTCATCGCAGATGCCGTGAGCTACACAGCCAAACTCGTCGACGACCCCAGTGCCAGATACGATTACATCGTCCACGACGTCTTCACCGGAGGCGCCGAGCCTGTTCCTCTCTTCACTCTCGAGTTCCTGCAAGGACTGAACTCACTCCTCAAGCCTGAAGGCGTCATTGCCATCGTAAGTCCGTTCGCCGTGGTGAAGGAGGACGTCATTTGCTGAAAAGTCGCAGAACTACGCTGGAGACTTCCTCCACCCCGCGCCCAAGCTCGTGGTCGATACCATCAAAGAAGTCTTCCCATCCTGCCGCATCTTCCGCGAATCGGAGCACCCGAGCAAGAAGAAGATCGAGGAGGAGGGTCAGGACTTCACCAACATGGTCATCTTCTGCAAGAAGACTAGCGGCAAGCTCTTCTTCAGGAACCCTACCGAAGAGGACCTCCTGCAGAGCCGCACTCGCAAAGTGTTTCTGCAGCCCCGGCACGAGGTTCTCAGCAAGCACTTCCTGAATGGCGATTTTGGTCTTCTGAGAAACAATGCTACCGAGCAACTGACCAAGTGGCACGAGAAGAGCGCTTTGGGGCACTGGGAGGTTATGCGCTGGGTACTGCCTGCTAACATTTGGGAAGAGTGGTGATTGGGAGATTTCCAGTCTAATGGCGAAAGTTAAGAAAGGACGGTCTATAGAAGATTTCAGAATGTACATACTCCAGCACCTTGTAATTATGTCCTGCCCATTGGAAGGCTCCGAGAGCCAGTGCATTGTGGCCCGACAAAAAAAAACAGTATTAGCCCTTCGTTTCCGCAGTGTACGAGTATGCTCAATATCAACCTCAGCCTTTCACCACACAGAACTTCTCTCTTCTCTTACATCGTTTAATAGGCATTCTTGGCTACGACCTTCGATGCTGTCGTCATAGCATGCTCTCGGGCGACTTAATTCGAGTCCTTGATGTACTCCGTCACACATGAGGGGACACCAGCGACGTTGTATGGCCCCGAAAGAGGGTCCCCAAAAGTGCGGTGTACTGGTATAACACCAGTCCAGACTTTATCGGCCACGTCGGGGTTCTCCTTGTCGTGTTCCTCGTCCGCCGGGGGGCCACATCTCGCCTTGGCGCTGCCAGTCGCAATCTTTACCTTGAGCACGCCGGTGGAAGACAACTCAGCCTTGTTGGGTGGGACTCTCTCTGGTGTTGGACCAGCACCCGGGGAAGACGCCGTTCGCTATGAGCTCCATGGCATACAGCCGTTCAGCGTGGTCCTCGACAGCCGCGGCATGGCCAAAGAGCACGGCGGAGCGGTAGTAGTAACTGTGCGCATTCGGGGTCAGGGCCATCACCAGACCGTCGACGTGGCTGGCGGCGGCGCAGACGGGTAGGCCAGCGGGCGAGCCATCTTCGGCGTCGCGCGAGGCGTTCATGAGGCGTGAGGATACGTAGCCGTGAAGGTATAGGTCTAGGACATCAGCCTCTTCCGCGGATGGGCGAGCGAAGCAACCCATCTGACCGAGCACGGGCAGGATGGTTGGGAATGGGCTGTCGGGGACATTGAACGAGACCTGCAAGATTGGGCTGGTATTAATGATGTGGTAAATTGTTGAAAGGGCGTAGCTTGCTCCAACATGTTAGTAAAATGCATAGGAACGGTGACTTGCAGTCAAGGGTTCAACTCGAGGGCTGTACCGCCTGACAGTACCATAAAGCTGCTTCGGGTACTCGAGTTTAATATGCGGCATGTTGACGATGTGGTAAATCTAGAGCAAGTCATCGGCGACGGATCACTCATGCTGGTTCCTGTCGGAAGAGAACACTTCCTGATGCCTATATACACCATTGAACCTACATGGGGGTAACCATATGTCGCGGTGCAATGACTGCGCAGTGTCAGATACGCCCATTACGCCGCCTTTGACCCATTGGTAGAACTCGGTCTTATGGAAGCGGGAACTAGCTTCCACGTCGGATCCGGCCCCGAGCCACTCACGGGGCGGATTGAGACCATCGGGACGGTAGACGGCCCAGAACGCCATACCGAATGCAGTGGGTCCATACCGACAAATAAGATTCTCGGTCAGGCGCATGTGCTGTTCATCCAGTTCCACCCTACTTTACTTTGCGTTCGCTGCTATAGGATTGGCCAAGCGGGTGGCGGAACTCCCGCCCAAGTTCCGAGGTAAGTCAGACCGCAAGACATCCACGTCGAAAGTCTACCTTACGTAACGCAGACTGGCAGACTGGAGAGTATTTAAGTTACCTCCCTCACTCAGGAGATACATATCATTATAAGTATACAAGTGCTATGAGTGGTGAGGTCGCGACTAGTCCGAAGTGTTCAGATGCAGCACACGAAAAGGAAACACGAGGTAGGTAATAAGAGACTATCAAGCCGAGGTGCTTGTACCGCGTGCCCATACAGAGACCCAGCAACCAGAAACTCTGACTAAAATGCATAGTGCGAACAAAAGAAGCTTTGCGCAGAAGAGTAGGTAGAAAGAAAGGAGGAAACACCCGGCGGCCACTCACAGAGCAGTCTTCAGGTCGGATTCGGTAGCAGCCGAAACGCAGAGCAGCCAAAGCTTATTCGTTTAGCGTTCGGGTGTCTTACCGTCCGTTAGTTACCTTTACCGCGCTATCTGTACAGGTACCTAGCGTAGACGGGAGTCCTATCGGTAGGTGCCCTGCGCTGCGCAAAAATCTACACATCAATGGAACACCGCACGCGCAGAAGTGCGTCCATCTGTGCACAACACTTGAAATAAGGTAAGGTAAGGTAAAGTAAGACATCTCACCGGGCTGCAGGATGCAAGTGACTTAAGCACAGCAGGTAGAGCACGGGTTTTAGGGCTTTTTTGGCAGGTTGACGCCCGTCGGACGGTCCTCGTGGCGCTGGCGCTGTCGCCGTCGCCGTCGCCGTCACTGTCATAGGGAAACCCTCGCCTGAAAGGCCCCCGCTGCCGAATTGCCAATGAATTCGCAGCCCCTGACGAGTACAGGAACATACAGCAACCTGGTATAATATTTTGTTCTTTTCTTCTTTCCGGGAAGTCTGCCTTGCCTTCGCATTCCCTCCTCTCCTTCTCTTCCCAACCTTTGGAACATGCCTGACTTTTCCCACTTAGCCCTCTTACTTCTCAGTCCAAGCTGATGCGGGGTTTCCCCTGGCGCTGCCAGCTTCTTCCTTGTGAGATGTTGCTGACTACGCAGTATTCGTAGGGACGTACGCTCAACTGTCTCTTGTCACGACTTCCGCCGGACTGCTCTGGACCGTCGTTACCGGTAGTACCATGCGGCGATGGTGACATTTGGCCTTTTCAGGATTCCTGAGATTGAGGTTGAGAGGGTCGGCCTTGAAGTCCGCATGATGTAAACACATGTCCCCCTTCAGATTGAGGATCCTTCTGGCGAACTTGATCGCTGCAGAGAGGAAGGGCGTTCGAATCTCTGTTTCTGTTTGTTCTGATCCTCGGCGAAGCGCACGCACGTCGTCTTACTTAGTTTGCCGACGATGCATCTTTGAACTTCGCATCGTTGCCGAGGCGCAAACTTACATCTTCGGTATTCACACAGAAGAAGGTACAAGGGACCGGTCGAGCCTGTTTGTTCATGTTTGGGCAGTTCCCCCGAATTCCATTAAGCGCCCAAGAGTCCTTCATTCATTCTTCGCCACACGGGACCCGGTCCCCAGCCCTAAGTCAATGTCGAGGCCGAATCATACGTGTTTTGGATGACGACGACTCTTACATCACCTACCTATGGATCAGACTACTATCCTCGTAGTTTGTTTGTACGTCTACGCTCTTTTCTAGATCTTGTGCGTGCCAGAATCGAATAAAGGTCTTCCTCGAGGGTGAGGCCAAAGAAATAAAAATAGACGAAAATAAAGGCCCCATGGCTCGACATCGGCCTTTAGCTGGCCCTCGATCGCCCCCCATCCCGAACATCGTGGGTTTCGTTGCTGAAACAGAGTCGACGCACGCCACGGCTTTCTGGTGGATAAACAAGGTTCGCACCCCTGTCAGCCCTGCACACGGCCCAATAACGCCCCCTGAACACTGCCGGCATAACGACGCATCGAGAGGGTCTCACACAACACCCTGCCCTCGTCTGGTTTGAGACCATCTCGTTCCTTTTTCTCCACTTCTCTCTTGTCTCTGCTGTCATGCATCTTCCTTGGCCGGTTTCCTTCGCTTCTCGCTGACGACCCGGTATTAGCTCTCCCCCCTCGTTCGCGTGCTGCTAGACTCTCCGGTAGGGCCACAGTTGGCCCGGAAGCCTAAGAAAGAAGGCCAGGAACAGACGTCTCTTGTACAAGTCTCCATTCCGCTTGTCGGTATTAGCGCGGCAACCCAGACACAAACACAGACACGGAAGCAGAACGCAGACGCAGACGCAGACGCAGGCCCTCTTTGTCTGTTTCCTCTCCACTCTCTTGCGTCCTCGACAACTCTCTGTGAGAACGGTCGCCGCCAGCTTGCTCTACTGCGCTTCAACTCCATTCAACTCTCCTTCGTACCATCTATCTGCCACCTCGTGGGGCGTTCAGCCGAACATGTTCACTTCTGGTTAATCATAGGATGCTACCGTACTTGGACAGCAATCCCGTCATGATTTTTCTTCTTTGTTAGATCTTACTTCTTATACTTCCCCATTGACTGGGTTTCCGATTTCATCCCGGCCGGCCCGCGGCGCCGAAGATACACGACGAAATGTTCATTCCAGGAATTGTTCAGGCCCTGGTTGCGGCCCTTACCTTGTCAGTCGCCCTTCACCACTGCCGTCTATGAAGTTAAGAATGAGGATGTTTGTGGATACGTCAGGCGTCAGAAAGGGAGAGAGAGGAACGACATAGGATGGGAGGAATCAAGGCTAACCCGCAGTGAGTAGTGGCATCGTCCTTAACACCGCGTCCGCCGCCGTCTTTCTTTTCGCAAAGGGCCACGGCTCAAAAATCTTTCGGGACGGCCTGAGGCTGGTCCTCATCACATTCCTTGCGTCAACAGCCCTGTGGGCTCAAATCGACTTCGCTGCCCTCACTATCGATCCCACTGCGATCTCGGGGTGTCAAGTCGCCGTAATATTTACTACCATTTTCGATCAGTTGGCCCGCTTCTCCATCGAACAATATCTACTATGGGCCATCAACTCAAACGCCAAAACGCCTTCCGGCACCATGATTCCTCAAGCCGTCATCGCAACCCGCTTCATTTTGGGTGCCGTCTTCGTCGGCTTCCAGAAACCCCAGATTGCTACTGTCTGCATCTCCAAGGCTGATGTACTGGCAATCGGAGTCGTCATCGTGATCGCGGATTTCTTCATCATTGCCATGCTTGCCGTATGGGCGAACTCACTTGGTCTCATCGCCGAAGTCAAGAGCGGTCAGGATATTGCTCACCGTAATAGGGCCGTGTTGTGGACCATGGTTGGATTCGCTGTGTGGACAGCGGTAAGTGAAGAAGATTCATGCGATACAGAAATGTCGGGGTATACTGACCACAGATTCCCTTGGTAGGGAAGTATCCCTATGTTATTAGGTGCCGAGCCTATCGAGTTGATATTCAGAACCGCCCTTCCGGCGACTGCTCTGTCGCTTCTTGTCGGTACGTGAAGCCGCCCTAACTTTGTGTGTTATACTATTGTCGCTCACAAAGCTAGGCATCATCACCGGCTTTTCTGACTCCCTGTTCCCCCCTCGTCATCAAGACACTCATCCTGATGCTCAGTCCCCGCGTAACATTGGCTCAAGCAGAGACATTGGCTCCTCTGACTCTGAATACCCGCCGACACGATACGAGGACCTCAAGGCTGGCACCATTACCACCGTGTCGACCTTCAATCAGCCTCGAGATGGCCCCCGTCCCGACGGTTTGACAGGTCCTGGCGGCGCTTTGCCCATCATCGTGGGCTCCGTTCCTTCGGGCCAAGCTACGATTGGAGTAGGTGGAGTTCCAGTCCAAGGACAACTATTCCCTCCCATCCGTGCACAAACGGCACCAATGGGGGCGAGTAAGCGATTTGAGATCAAACAGCCCAATAAGCAGTACAAGAGGAGCATTTTTGATAGGGGTCATGGTGCGAATATCAAGCACGCCATTTCGAATCCGATTCTTCAGGAGAGCGGAGAGCGAAACCCTCTGAATAAGATTGCGACCATCGATCTGGTTACTGCCGCACAGAATGATAAGGAGAGGCGAGACAACAACATGGCGACGATGCGGAGATCTCCCAGCCTGATTGCGCAGCGTCCAGCTCCTCAGCCTCCGGCTCTCACGCCCGAGGATGCTCTCAAGCGAGCTCAGAGCATGAAGAGGAAGGAAGTTGGACCCGCGTCCCCCCCGGCGGAGGTACAACCTTTGAAATCCGCCGGACTAATGTCGAACCCTCCGGTAACGACATCTTCTGCGCAATGGTCACCTGGGGTTGAGGAGCTTCGTCGAAGGTCGCCTCGCCAGACAATTGAGCCTGTACAACAAGGTGAAAAAGAGTCCAGACCAGTTACGCCTCCCAAGCAACCGGCAGCCCCTCCGACCTCCAATTTTCCGCCTCGTCCCCCACGACCTGAGCGACCTCTGAGCCCTTTTGAAACCATGGAGAGATCTGGAAGTCCAAGAACGGTCGACTGGTCTATCAGCCAGAAGACGACAGCGATTGACAGGTCAGCAAGCCAAAAATCAACGGCGACGACGATGACGACCGCAGCGTCACCGCCGACTGCCCTTGTGTCCCCACACCCACCTAAGAGTACTGCTCGGTTGACTTCGCCGACTAAGGAGTCTGATCTCCCTTCGACCTGGCCTATCCAGTCCGCCGTTGACCCAGCCATCCGACCATCCAGGAACAAGCCGCTATCCCCCAAGAACCTGGACGGATCCGCTGGTCCCGGGTTGCAGCGGCGGCCAACGACAACGGGGCTGCCATCAAACCCCAGAGCCATGACGATGAGGCCACTTCCCACGGATGCTGCCCCGAAAGAACAAACGGTCATGTTTGTGAACAACATCCAGTACAACGATCCTACAGCAGTTCAAAATATCATTCAGGGAGCCGTCAATCAAGCTACGAAGACGCCTCTCGGCCTCCAGTCTCCGGGATCCGCGCTCAAGTCAGCAGGATCTATTGTTCATCGACCGCGACCAATCCCTAGGCAACAAGGCAAAAACCGACCGATATTCCCCGCTGAAGATCTTCCGAACCACAAGAGGAGCAAATCTGGTGGCTCAATCATTAGCAGGAAGTCGATCATGTTGTCTAACCCAGGAAGCCCTACTCAGCTCCCGCCGTTGCCGCCACCACCCAATAGTGCCGGCGCTCATGTAAGGCCGTTGCCGAATGACACGAAGAGCATGACCTTCGATGAGAAAATGGACCTTTTCTTCCCAAGACCCACCAGCAGTTCTGACGGAGGCTCACAGCCCAGGGAGTCGATCCCTGAGATGCCCGTTCTACCCGCGGCCTATAAGCTTGAGAATAGCGCCATTGTCAAAGAAAGAGGAGGTTGGGATAAGGACAGCAGCCGTATACAATCCAAGCAGTTATCTGATCATTCGACCAAGACCTCAGTTCGCACCCAGAGTATCTTGGATATCGACGAGCCGCAGCACCCTCTAAACTATCCTAGGAACATATCGAAGTTCAGTATCGACACTTCTGTCATCAGTGGCAGGGAGCATGAATCCTGGATTCCTGACCTGCCCGTCGACGATCGCACCCGAGGAAAGTCGTACGATGGAGTCAAGCGCCAATCTTCACCAGTTCTCCCTGCTCGTAACCCCAGCCTGTCGGAATTCAGCGAGGGTCGGAGTCACGATGAGGTTGCCACGACAAACTGGGGATCTATTCATCCACCTGCGGCCGCAGTCAACATTCAGGAGGTCACTCACATGTCGAAGCCCGCTTGGGTTCAGCCGCGCGACGTGTCGATGATCAGCCACAATGACGGCAAGGAGGTCATTGACATCATGCTGGACGCATCTATTGAACATGAGAGAGACTTCGTTCCTTCAGTGCACGAGGGGCCTGCCGAACTTCCTGACGTGAGCGTGGCCAACCGCGGGGCCCGCTGGCATCGCCGCGTTGGTGATGCGTGCACAACCTTCTCTGAGCGTGATGAGAAGGTCAACTCCCGCCGCATGCCGCCGCCCCGTGCCCTTCAGCTCAACTCGCCTATCAGGAAGAACAACGCCGTTGTGTTGCGGGTCGCTGAGCCCTCTCCGCTTGAGTCACCTCAACACGCCTACGAGGTGATCCAAGCTCAACTCAAGAAACTGGACGAGCCCAGCCGGGACTCTGTTGAGAGTCAGGGAGAGAGGATTCGTCTTCTCGAGTCGCTCGAGGCTGAAATGGGACATCAAGAAAACCAGTGGCATGAGATGCAGCATGGTCTGAGCCGTGATTCAGTGTCTACTGAGGGGACAACTTCCGTTCGCAACTCGCAGCAAGAACTTCCGAACGCTAGTTCGCATTCAAGGGATTCCACCCTGCACTCCAATATTGCAGCCGACCGTCGTGCATCCCGTCGCGCTCGGATGCAGAGCGGCAGCATTATCGATAAGTTGTCATACGAAGACCTCAGAAGCGCCGCGTCCAAGTCGTCGGACAACAACCGGACTAGCCTCTGGCAACAGCGACTTGCTGATGCCCAGCTGGAATATATGGAGAATGCGACCGAATTATTGGCAAAGCGAAATCTCAATTTCTTGTCTGTCTCAAAGGCGCAACTTAGTGCTCAGTTGGGCAGCCCTACCCCACCGGACACCGATGAGTCCGAGGGCGTCGACGCTCGGATTTTCGCGACGCTTACGCCGAAGGAGCGAGCTACACCGGAAGGCCAACTGTGGGCACCGATCTCGCCAATTCGATCTGAACGCGAACCGGCTCTTCTCTGGGCCCCGGCACACGATGGCACAAACAAAACCTCCCAAAGCGGTGTTGGCGTGGTGCTACCCGGCCTGGGTGTTCGTCCCGCGGCGCGCAAGATCGCCGAGCCCCTGGTCATCGAGAGCTTCCGGCTTTGGCAACCATACCACACTGCTGTTAAAAGACTGCGTAATTCCACCTCGTGGTTATGGCGAACCTCAGTTGTTACTGAACCACCCAGGCCAGCGCGCCCTGTGACACAACGACCTCCAAGGCGAAGCAAGCGTATCACCGCTCTCCCCGATATTCTGGAGAATCCTGAGCCACTGCCCGACAAGCGTGGGACCCTGGGCATCTTCCAATTTCCTTGGGGTGAGAGATCAGACACCGCAACAGTCCAGCCGCGACCTAGCTATATGTTCATGGCCATGCCCGGCACCATGTCAACCGGCGGCCCCGCAGTCCGCGCCGCTCTGGAGGTTCGTGCGCAGCAACTTGAGGCTCAAGAGTATTCTTCATCCTTCTTCGATGACTACGACGAGGAAGAGGAGGGTGATAATGAGGTGTCGGACATTGACGAGGACGATCAGAGTGATGGCGGCTTCGATGAGACGACGCTCTGGGAGATTGCCAGCCTCTTGCAGTCTGATCAAGTGCCCTCCAAGAACAGCCTGCTTCCCCAGCCTGCGTCCTACCGACCTGAGTCAATGCTGGATGAGGAGTACGTCTCTCAAGGGTCGTCGCAGTATCCCTCCGATGATGAGAGGACATCGGAGGGTGAAGACGACACAAAGCACGACTCTCTAGTAATGAGCACCGTTGCCGAAGAACTTTCACCACCGAAATCATCCTCTCTTCTCTGGACTGGCAAGCCCAAGCGCTTTATTAGCGTCCGTCTGCCACCAGGACTCCCGCAGCCTGATGCGCGTACATGGGCAAGCTATATGGATACAAACCCTGCCCCCCGTGTCCAGGCTCAACGTCCCGAGCCTGCAATCATTCGCAGCACTTCTCTCTGGAGCGCACCTGCGAAGGCCACCACATCAAAGTCAAACGGCCTGCTCTGGAGCCAACCGCCGCAACCGACTGGGAAGACGGAGACTAAGACGAAGGCGGCCATGAAGACCATGTGGACAGCTCCGGTCAAGATCGCAGAGAAGGAGTCCAATGGGCTCTTCGACCCGAGTCACCAGCGCATTACCTTCAGGACAACTTCCGCTTCTGTAGTTGGCCTCAGCATGTTCTCGACAGCCCGTTTTACTGTTGAGGCTCTGCCTGTTCTGACCTCAAGAAACCTGTGGACTAAATCAGAGAAGCCAAAGAAGACGCTGTGGGAAGCACCATTCGTCAGTGTCGAATCAACGACAATCATGTGTCTCTTCGATGCCAGTAGCAAGCGGGCTGCCTCCAGGACAACATTTGCTGAGCCGGTTGGCCTCAGCATGTCATCGACAGCACGTACGACCGAGAAGGCACTCCCTACCCTCACATCCACTAGCCTGTGGTCACCAGCTCCCGTTACTCCCGGAGCTCGAGATTGGATCTCCATTGCTTCCGCCAACACTTCCGGTCGCTCAACACCCACACTCGACAGTGCGTCGACTAGATCTCTTGCGACAGAAGCCGCCTCGGATTTCGACCCGCTCCCCGACGTCGTCGTCAAGCAACCCGCCTGGTGGGAAAGAGACGTGCCCAGAGAGCGTTTCCAACGGACCAAGGCAAGCTCTGCGGACTGGGCAGCTGCTCTAGACGAGGCCATCACCGCGAAGGCGACCTCGTCGACTCCTCTTATCCGTAACGCCGCTACTCCTGAGCAATGGTCGGATGCCTTGAACGAGGCCATCATGGCTGCCACGCACATTCCTAAGTTCATCGTTCCGGAAGTTCAGCAGGCACAGTCCTTTGGGCAGCCCGAATTCGAGCAGCAGCAGCAGCAGCAGCAGCAGCAGGAGTACAATGAGGAACCTCGATTTGAGCAGGAGTCGTACCACGAGCAACAACAGTTCGACCAACAGGCGTTCGATCAGCAGGAATTTGAAAGACAAGAGTATGAGCGCTATATGACCGAGCAGCGCCTGTTCGAGCAGCAGATGTACAACCAAAGATTGCTCGAGCAGCAAATGTACCAACAACAGCAGTACTACAGCCAACAGCAGTACTACGGCCAACAGCAGTTCGAGCCTCAATACGAACCGCGATACGATCAGGCCGTTGAGCCCCAATTCGAGCAATGGGACGAGCCTCAGCCGGAGCTTCTCCAACCGACGCCCTACGTAGAACCAGCCCAAAAAATGTTTCCCGAGCCTGAGCTGCAAACGTCCGAGCTCGAACAGCCCACCGTACCCACACCCCCCCTCTGGTCCGCTCCTGAGATGACCGTCTCCGAGGACGCCGGAGCCGTGTGGTTCCCGCCGCCCCAGCCTCTCCGCCATTCTCACGACACTGCGCCTCTGACACCCGAGGACTCGGAATCCCGCCAACTTCGCCTTAAACGTTCCAAGTCCCCGCCGCCCCCTTCGACAGTCGTTAGCTTCGATGGCCAGGGCATGTGGAGGTCTCTCTCCGCTCCAACGTCGCCGGGGTTCTCCATGTGGATCGCACCCAAGGTGAACACTCACGCGGACACGGGCATTACGCGGATTCCTCCCGCAAAGCCCGCACGCCACTCGATGACACAGCCCCGTTGACGCCAGAGGACGCCGAGTGTAGGACCCTGCACCTCAAGCGTTGCAAGACGCAGTCCGCCATCGAGCCGGTCAACTTCAATGGGCATACCATGTGGGACAGCCTCTACGACGCTGAGCTGTCCCGCGTTGCACCTCTAGGCGGTGGTCGGAACTGGATCGACGGCGAGGTTCTTCCGTAACGAAGCATCCGTTCAACACGCGCAGACTACGGAAGGGCACCATGTTTCATATGTTATTCGGTACCGGACTAAGGAACAAGGGGGATTCTAGGCGGACACCATTCTGACGTGACCATGTGTGCGAGAGCCTGGCTAAAGAAAATGGAGAAACTATGAATGTACTACAGTGGACTGCGCCGTCTATTGGGGGTTTGGGAACTTATGTTTGATTTTCTTGCTTTTTTTCCACATACCACGCACAAAAAACACTGAGCTGTTTTTTTTTTTCCCTTTTCATTTTTCCTTAAGTTGTCAGAAAGGATTCTTGGTCTTTGCACTCCCCTCAGGTTACCAACTCCTGGATACCCCCCCTCTTCTATTCAGGCTGTATCTGCAGATTTCTACCCGGCGGAAAAGGCCGCGAGGTCACATCATTTAATGCGAAATAATATATTTAATTGGCTTTCCAAGTGGCTGTCCCCGATCGTAAACCTCTGGGAAATCCTGACTGGAAAAGGGGGGGGGGGGGGGGGGGGGGGGGAGAGACGTATGTAATTACTATAGGACAAGAATTCAGGAATGGCTATCCTTGCGTTTAGGCCTACAATGATGTTCAAGTTCGTCATGACACAAATGATCTGAGGTGAGGTTCTGAATGGCGCATGGCACGATGGCAGGCTGCCAGAGTGAAAGAGGATCGAGAGTAATGCCATTCATCAGACTATGTACAAATCATCGAACCCCTTCCTATGTGCCACCGCTCTTGTTCGTCCATACCCATGTATAACCGTCCTTTTTGAATGCCGTACCCATACGAAAAAAACCCTTCATGCCCTGAGAGCCCGTATTATCATTCAGCCGCAGCCCACGTCTGAAATACCCCGAGCTTTACGAGTCGTGTGTGAAAATGCGAAGCGGTCCTCCGTCCTGACAGAGAAACCTTGGTACCGGACGTATCGAATCCTCCATCTTCGATACCAGGATGAAGCAGGAATCGTCGCCCATGATTGTCCCGTGATCGTGGAGTCCTAAGGAAACAAGGAAACGAGGGCACCACACAGAGAAGACATGGAAGACAAACCACTGTCCCGGTAGCGGGAGGAGTGGGAAACCACAATAAATGCAGTAGACCAACCAAAAGCCGACGTCTTTTCTTTTTTTTTTCGCTTTTCCTCATTGTCTATCCGTTGTACAATGCCAGAGCCAGAAAGTTCGAAGTGTAGGAAAGGAAATCGGCTCGGAGACGACAGACCTCCGTCAACTGGCTCACTCGTTTGTCGCTAGAATCGCAGACATGTAAATGTATGGTCGTTACCATCTCACTTCATTCCTTTCGTCTTTCTCGTATGACCGTTTCGTCATTCCTCCATGTCAGCACCAAGTGGCATTTGCCCCCGTCCCGCACTCCAGATATCTTCGGGCTCCGGGTTCTCCTAGCGAGATCGTACACAATTAAGTACCTCATAAGCCCTCGCGCGTTTGCAAGAAAGATAGAAGCCAACTGTCGTATTCATGGCGGCGTAATGGTACTAAGACCGGTGGTTGAGCCGTGCAATAGTATTGCAAGCTAAGAAGTCGGCGAGGAGCATTTGGATGTCGATCGGATGGGTGCGGCTGACCAGGCCTTTGTGTTATATGTCGCAGCGATGAGACAGAAAAGAAAGAAAAAGCCGTAGAATCCCACCCCCAAAAGCCGTCGCTATGCAGGCAAGAAAAATCAACAATATTTGTACATGTACAAGGCCATCTTGAATAGCCTATCGCGAATGGGCGCATGTCGCTTCATCAAACGTTTCAGATGTTGTAGTCTTGTATCCGGCACTTCGTCTCAACTGACTGTCATCATTCGCATCCGCTGCAGGCCACTCGATGGAGAAGCGTCGACTGAGCCTCGGCTGAGCACCGAGTTCGTGCTTTGGCTGTGTGGCAGCTTCCTCGGTGGGCTGGAGGGAGATGGTGTGTGTCCCGGAGTAAAGACGCGGGTGAAAGCCGGGCTGTCATTGTGCGGTCGTGGTGTACGCGCAGGGCTGGATGTAAGCTGGTCTGCTCGGCGCACAATTTCTGATAAGATGTCTCGGAGATCTCCAGCCCGTTTAACGAGAGCTTTGAGGCTATTCGTGCCGAAATGAAGCTTGTCATCTCGGGCAGACTCTTGGGCGGTCCGCTGTTGCATAGCGTCCAAGACGGACCTGACGATATCTGTGACATCATGACCGCCCATGTTGATGTTGTTTTCGGGCGTCTTCGGCCGTGGAGGAGGAAGCTCATCGGGGGCTGGGCTGTTTCCACCAAAGATGTCATCGTCGGGTGAGAAGACGGAGCGTCTGCGACCGGCAGGGCGTTCGCGAATCACTGCGGTTCTCGAGACGTTGATCTCGTGAATCTCGTCGAAAGGATCCTCCTTTTCGATGGGAGCGGGGGATGCAGCATCAAAACCTTCCATGAACCGCTCACTCATCACAGACGACGAATCAACGTCCAGCCCCTCCAATTCATCCTCATCGGGCGACGCCAGAGCGATGATACCCTCGGCTTCTTGCCATAGACCAGTGTGAGAGCCGCCAATCATATCCAAGTCTCTGCCGTGTCGACACAGACGCTGAAGATCGTTAACAAGTAGAGAGAGCTCTCTGATGTGGCCAGAATGCTGCTTGAGACTGGGCTGAGATGCCTGGATCGAGGCGGGTACCACCATGGCGAAGTTGTTGTCAGCACTCTTGTCTTCAGTTTCGTTGCCGCCAAACTCAAAGTCATCGTCCCAGTCTTCGCTGACGGTCTTCGTGCCTAATCCCCAGGTGCCGAACTTTTGAGACGTCATCGACGCATTGTCTGCGATGTCGTGAACAACAGGAACACTCTGACTGCGGACATGCATGGCGATAGGTCCCTTTCGAACAACTGTGCGGCCGCCCCTTATGTCAAGCTCTTTTGCATAGGCGGTTTTGGGACGGAAAGAGCTGCCATTGTCGGGTTTTTCGTTGGTAGGCTCACTCCAGTCAAATATATTGCTCCGAGGCCTCTCGCTGGCGTCCTGCATTGCGTCGGCGTTTACATTGCCACTGATGTTAGCAAGAGCCATGCGCAAATTAGGGCTGACGCCGCGCGAGTTCATGGAGCTGGGAGGGGAGAGCTGATTGCTATAAGCCATCTCGTCCTCATCGCGAGCCCAGTCGTCGTCAAAATCGTCATCAATAGAAAGGCGGCCAAAGTCCTTGCTTCCAAGCGAGTACTCGTTGGATGGCCGCTCTATGCTGTACCGTGGTGCTGATACATAGGAGTCCGGGCGGATCATGGGCTCGTGATTGATCCGCACCGGAGTTGGGATATTTTCGTCTTCCTCCATGATTCTGTCGTCTGCATCCCATGATCGTCCTAGAATCTCTTGAATAGAAAGTCGTTTTGTCTTGGTTGCAATAGCAGTCCCGGGAGGAGACTCGTCGAACATTGACTCAGTCGGAGTCTCTAAGCGATTTATGCCAGATGCAGCGGTCCGCAGAGAATCGAACATGGTGTCGCTCTTGAAATCGGTGTCGTCGTCATCGCCTGAAATAAAATCTCTTGCCTCCATATCCGAACTGTTCATTGTCGAACTTCGCTCAGTCTGGGCGCTGCGGTAGTAAGCAGCGATAGCCGCGGAGCTCTGTGAACTGCCCGAAGGCTGTGTCGAACGTGGAGATGGACCGCTTCCTGCAGAACCAAGTCGGGAAACGTCAACGTTGAAGCTGGAGAGACGCGACAAAGGTGGCAGAGGCGACGACGTCTTCCGGCTGGGCGGCTGTTGCTGGGCGGCTGTTGCTGGGTCCAAGTTGGTGGCTGGCTGATTGTTCTGCGCCCTGGGAGAGTTATCTGCGGACGTAGACGCGAGGCCACCATGGGCGTGGCCCTGGCCCTGGCCTTGTTCGGGACTTCCTGTCGCAGGTGCAGACACATGCCGCTTATTTCCACCCTCTGATTCCCCGCGCTTCGAGCGCCGTGTGCTACCCGCCCTCGGCATCCAGTTCGGTGAAGTGAAATGCATCGAGACGGAGCGCGGCGTGCGCTTCGTCGGTGTGTCCTCCGGTGTCGCGGGTCGATCCTCGTTTTCTTTGTCGTCGTCTTCCTTTCGCAACACCACGTCGTCCGTATCCTCAATAGCTTTGGTGATTTCCTCCGGTACTGGGGTCCGCTCGGGCGATGAAGCTGTATCGCCCAACTTGTCAGCCCGTATAAGATAGATATTCTGTTCCTCGTTTGGCGCGAAGATGCGCCTCGTCGTTACTGAGGACCTGGTGCTGGGGCTGCGGTCAACTAGGCGATCGGGAGTGCTTCGTGCAATAATATTGGCCCTGCGTGAGTGGAAAAAAGATGTCCACCTGGTTTTCGTTTTGGTGTGTTCTAGCGACTGCTCTACTTGTTGGTTGCCTTCCTTGGGTGTCGGTGCGACACCTTCGTCGTTCGGAAACTTGTACTGGTCGAAAGAGAACTTGGGGTCTGATATAGGTTCGGCAACGTGAAGGTCGTGGTGAACTTGATGCAAAGTAGCAGACCTTTGGTGGCTCGTCGCGGGTCGGCGTAGGCTGGGAAGGTGCGTCCTCGAGCGGCGGCGCATTACAAAGCCATTCTGGTGCGCGGAAGGCGGTCGTTTAACCAGCTTGTTCGGGGGCAGCGGCGGGGGAATCGAGCCGGTCGGAGAAAGAATGGGAGCGGCAGAGCCGTTGGAGAAGGCGACGGACTGGTTGTCGAGACCGAGACTTGATCGAATGCTTCCGTGCTGCGACAATGGGCGAAGAGACAGGCGTCTTATCCACGAGCCATTGGACGAGATGGAGTCTCTCGAATCCTCAGCTAGAGTAGGCGAAGGCAGATCTCCTCCCTGCACCAGTGATGCCCTCCTACTATGCAGGAAAGAGGGCGGAAAGTTGAAATGCTGGCTCAGCGGACGGATAGGGCGGGACGACGACGACGAGTCGTTCGGTTTCGTGGTGAACGACAAGTGGTTGTTGGGTAGAGTGCCGAAGCGTTCGTCTGGTGTCGGCGGGTGAGCAACAGAACTGGTGCTGGGGCGGTATGAGACAGAGGCACTGCTCAAAGGTTGATTCGGATGAATGTCTTTGTCTGAGGCTAGTTTCCTCCGGTTCAAGGAAGGCTGGCCGGGATTCGCATCATCGGGATGAGCAAAAACCAACCCGAGAGCTGCTCCAGCAACAGCCGTACCGGTTCCTACGAGCTAATGGGCGCGTCGAGTCAGCGGACGAGTTGAACCACGCAATGTACTATCAAGGAAAATCGTGTCAAGGAATGGCGATGGGGAAGACTATGGGAAATGAGAAAGTCGCATAGCATTGGCCCAAGTGTCGAGTCGAAGGAAAAGGGTTGCGCAGTAGCGTCCAAAGGAGGTAATGGGGGGATGCCTGCATGGATATGGATACGGAATACAAGAGGCAGGATACGCGCAGTTTCGCTAGGACTGTATGATAAGCAGCAACTTACACTGGGAACGGACTGCATGATTGCAGGTCGTTAAATCTACTCGGAGAACCAACCAGGGAGGCCGGAGACGGGCATACGGGCGGAAGAGTCGAAGGTGCTCTCGAAGGACGTGGTAAGCATCGTCAAGACATATGGGCCAATCTCTCGGATTCGTGTGGTGAGGAATGCGCGTCGTCGGGTCGGGTCCTGGTGTTATGGGTTTCCTCGTCGATTTCGCGGCGGTTGTCGCGATTCGGAGCAGAAATCAGACGAAATTGGAGGCGCAAAACAGTCGCGAAGCCTTGAGGAGAAGAGTTGACGTGAGACAAGGAAATGCGGATGGACAAAACTCAAAGCGAGAGTGAGGGTGAGGTTCACAGGTGAGAATCGGGATCCCGGGCGAACAATGATGAATGGGCGCCCCAACGGCGAAGGCGAAACTAGCGGCGGGCTTGCGGATGTTGAGTCGAAATGGAAATCGAAAAATGGAAGTAATGACAACGGGATCCAGGTTCCCCCCTTTCCAGAAGACAAAGACCAGACCAGACCAGACCAGACCAGCAGAATAGAAGTCAGAAAGAAGAAAGACGCGGTGGGAAGAGAAGAAGCAGCGGAAGCGCGTAAGTGGGCTGGCGACGTAAGGTAAGGAAGACCAAGGCAAAGCAAGGCAAGGCAAGGTAGGGGAGGTGAGGTGAGGTGAGGTAAGAGCCGGGTTGAGCGTAGACTGAGGTAAGGTAAGGTAAGGTAGAGAGAGAGGGTCAGTGGGAAGTTGGGGCGGCGGAGGCTCGTTCGCTCTTTTGGATGGAGGAGGGCTGGGATGAGGTCCTGGTCCCGGTCCCGGTCCCGGTCCTGGTTGTGGTTAGGTCGAGCGAGGTCTACTTCAGTACGCCCACGTCCACATCCACGTCCACGACCGCGTCCTGGTCCTGGTCCTGGTCCTGGTCCAAGGTCGAGCGAGGTTCTCCAGTCTGTGAGATATCCGGGAGTGAGACGGAGAGAGGTTGAGGGTGAAAAGACAGCGAAGAGCACGCTGCCGAGAGTCGAGAATTGAGAGTCGAGCTGACGGAGATGGTTCTCCCAGAAAGGATAAGACCGAGTTTAGGGAACTGTTACCCAGACTAGGATTGGGATAATGGGAATTTGGGAATTTGGGAATTTGGAGAGCACGGGGTGTGTGAGGAATCAGAAACACTTGATTCGGAGCTGGTGGTGAAAGTTGAGGGAAACCTGGACAACCTGTCTGGATACTCTCCTTACCTTAGGGTAAGGTACTGTAAGTGAAGAAGAGGGAAGTCCCGTCTCTTTCCTTCTCAGCTGTTTTGCGCCGCGTCTTTCTCTTTCTCCGTCCCGTCTCCTTCGTCACCTCACCTCAGTCTTGGGACAGGCATGCTAAGCCAGGCCCTGGAGGTGGATAAGGCACTTTGGATACCTCTCAGACAGACAACGGCGACAAGTGCAAAGTACCTTATCTCAAGGAACATGGCTTCAAAGTATCTTGCTTAGCATGGAGACCAGCTCTGCAGGTGCATACGTCGAGTGGACCAGTCGCTGGAGCGCAGGAGATGACTGCTGTGAGACGTCGGCCAGTGATAGCCCGTTCAAGCGCGAGATGCTGCCCGCTCTTGCGGCGACTTGACTGGAGTCTGCCCTGTCTGGCTGCAGAGCCGTGCGCACAGAAGCCAATCAGGGACCCAGGGGACCTGGCCTGCCCAGTCATAGTCACGTATTCATACATCAGCTAAGGTACTTAAGAGGCGGGTACCTCGTGAAATACTGAGGTACCTAAGGCATCTGGCTGGGGGAGGGGCGCCGCTGCTGTCTGCAGGGCAAGTATGGTTCCTGGGCGGCTCCCTGCTGAAAGTAAATAATGACCTGAACAAATAACAACAAAACCCGCCCAGAATATGCACCACAGAGACAATCGTCCGGCTACCACCTATCATGGCCAGGTCTGGTTGTCTTCGCCATCTCTGCTAAGGTGAAGGTAATATGAAGTACCATGCCATGCCGGCATGCCCTGCTGAGTACGGCCCTATGCCAGGTTTTCCCTCTTTTTTTTTTTTACTTCTTTTTCCTTACTTTTGGTCTCCAGGTTGCCTTATTGAACTCAACAGCACTAATAGTAGTATCATTCACAATACACTAATACCAAGGTCGTAACGATGCCACCGGGGCCCCGAACGAGAAACTCACAAAAACCCCCGAATGAAACCTCAATAGGAGACGGACCAGGGCAATTTGCTCGCTGGCGCTCCGAGCTGAGCAAACCGTCATCCAGTCCAAGGCGACCAAAGGCGGCATCCTGCTGCAACGGACCGTCTCTGCTCGTCTTTCTCTTTGTCCTCGTGTCGGCCGGGACTTCTTGATGAGGCAACGCCATTTCTTCGATCTGAGCACAGAGCATCCAACCAACACGAGGCATCCCTTTGATACTTTTGTCTTCAGTCCGACACAACGCCCCTGTCAGTCTCTCACCGTTGGTTGACATTGACGTCTTGCTACTCCATCTTGTCTAGAACTACCTCGCCTTGGTCAACATATTCTGACTCTAACCATCTGCTTCTGCTTCTGCTTTCCCACGCGACCACCCTCGCTTGCCCCCTCCCTTCGGCCTTTGCTGCTTTGTTTTTCTTCTTGACCGCGGCCCCGGTGTCCACTCCGCTCAAAACAACCTAGAACGGGCCACCCGCGCCAAGCTGAGCTACTCTTCGCAGCACGCCCACTGGCGTCCCGGGGACCCTGACCTGCTTTCGAGGTTATCCTGGAAAACCTTGCCCTGCCAGGGAAAAAGCATCAAGCACGAAAGCGACCCCCCGGAAAGAAATCGATCGTCCTAGCGCGGATCGGCTGAGACCTGCTATCTTAAGAGTCAAACCACCCAGAGCCACCCATCCGGCCAGACAGACCAGCCGAGGTGCCACAGGTCACAGGTGCCGCCCATTAAGAGACCGCAACACAAGACGCCATACAGACTACCTTTCCTAGGTATGCCACAGAGTACCAAGCACGGCACTGTCGTCCAAGGTTTCGAAGTCTTCTTGTCTTGCCTTTGTCTGCAGCCTGCCACTCGTTTCTCCTGGGCTACAAGTTATCGCGGCTCGCAGAAGCGGTAAGCCGAGGTACTTGTACCCAGTATCCATATAGCGACCCAGCAACCAGGAATTCTAACTAAAATACGAACAAATGCTGCACTCTTCCCTATGCATTTACAAACACTATTTCAGATACCCTTCTGGTGGACAAAAGGGTCAGCAGAAGCGGTAAGCAGACCGTCCAAGACCTAGAGTTGGCGGCAGCTCAGGCTTGCTTCTGCCATTTGCCAATTCCTTGCCTCTCACGCCAATATGCACACAGGGATTATGCCTGCGAGCCTGGGGTAAAAAGCGAGTAGCTCGATTCCTAAAGCACGCAGCATTGTCGGTCATGCTATTCACCGTGTCTGATCACGCTAGCGGCTGAGCGATACTACACCTCTGTACAGTGTAGTCTGTCTGTCTGCGAACTCTTTTACTATGGTGTTTATTTTTAATAGGTGGTCGTGTCACTGCCGTCCAGCGTGGCGACATCGGCATCCCGTCATCTATCTCAATGAATTGAAACCCCATTTTGTGCTCTGTCGCCGCCGCCTGCTGAGCAAGCCGATTCAGGTTTGCACAGCATCTTCAGCCACGGTCACTTCGCTTCTGACACCTGCAGCAGCTCATCACCATCAAATCGAAACCCAGCGGCTGCCGCCCCTTGGATCTCCGAGCCGCCATGTTTGCCCTTGCTCTTCGCGCCCGTGTTACTTGTTGCCGTTGTCGATTGTCTCTCGTCACCCCTCAGCCCAAGGACATCCGCATCTTATTCGTCCGCCTCCGTTGAGTCTTGACTTGCCTCATCCAAAGACATACATTGCTGCAGAAACGACTGTGATGGCGGCATAGACGGTAGGAAAACACACGAACGGAGAGCCCGTCCAGGTCAGCGAGCCGACCAGCTTCAGCATCCTTTGAGGAGGAGGGGTTGCTGATTGCCCCTCCTTCCCAATGGCCGTCAGTTGATATGTCGCCTGCCTGCTACGACGGCGTACTAGAGGATGGCTCTGTTTGGCACCGTGGGATGGAAATGGAGATGACGAGACCTCTTGCGATGGATCTCCGTCTGAAAGTTCGGCCTACCTTACGCACGGAGTGCTTTTTTCTCCCCGCCACTCGGTATGTATCTCTCATTTGACCAGGTTTGTTCTCCATTTGCTTTTTTGGGGTCTTTCTTCTCTTACACGCGTACCCCACAAATCCCATCTAATCGTCCAGCCTATGCGGCTCATCTCCCTTAAACCAAAAACCAAAACACACAAATGTTGTCCGCACACTGGTCGACCCCGCGTGGTGCCAAAACAATAGTCATACTGGACCCGGCGAGCTGGCCCCGGCCAGATGTGGTGATGCGATGCGATGCGATTGTCTGTATTCGTACACGCTCTTGGCCTTGGTGAACAAGCTAACAGGGCATGGAAACATGGGGGGGGGGGGATGGCTCCGTTGTGGGCGGCCCACTGTCCGCCCCCCTGGCCTGTGTTTTGGGCTGTGGGCGTCGTCAACAACAACACACGCACAAAAGAAAACAATAAACAAGTTACCAAGCTGGGCCATCTCGTACACCATGTCACTTCGGATGTACACAAGTCGTCGCCAATCTTTCGAAGCAGGTCCCCACCACAAACATCACCGCCATGGTAGCACCACAGACGACAATCCGTCGTTTCAACAGCCACAGGTGTATTTTGTGTCTCTCCAGAGCCCTGTCGTCTATGTTGTGTGCGAGTTGGGTACCAAATAGAGCAGTAGTAGTATGGATACGTACGTTACCGTCGTCTTCTCCCGCTTGCCCGTTCCTCGTTCCTTGTTATACTCAGCGGCACTGACTGTCAAAAAGCTTGCCCTCCACAAGACGAAGGACCGTCCTGTGAGCCATTGCATAGAGAGGCAAGTTGTCTCTGTTGGCGACTCAATATGGGGCGGCTGTCCAATCACGGTGTCACTACCTTAGCGTATGTGGCTGTTTGGGGTACACAATATCCACGGTTTCCTCTCCGCTCGACTCCCCTCGGAATGCACACTGGTGAAAAGATGGTGAAGTCTGCGACTTCGTGTCGGTGCATTCCCGTCCAAGCCTTCTTCCTTGACCTTGCGCAAGATAATTCGCCTGGCTAGCAAACCTTCCATTCCGTCTCGACACCCAAGCCGGCTTGTCTATTTCGTCAACCACGCACGCTTCCGTACTGCGGCGCCGCTTGCTTGCTTAGCGGCGGCGCAACTCTGACCTAAAGAGTAGCGTGTGGGTGAAGAGACGGATCATGTGGTTTCCTTCGAGAAGGACACGCCGGATTGGCACTACGATGTGTAGGCACCTTGCAGCGTATTCGGCATTTTCTGTCTGCACTTGGCCTTGAGGCTGGCTGGTCTGCCTCGCCTCTTCTCATCCCAGACTATCCACCTTCAGGGAACTGGGCGAAGCAAGTCTTGGCCAATTCCATTCACCGCTGCTGCGAGGGTCTTTTGAGCCTCCAAGTTGGCGGATGTGCTGCGGGCCTTGAACTGTATCCTCTCTGGATGCAATGGTCCCTTCCGACACGAGTAACGAAAAGCCTACCTACCTTAAGGGAGGCCATTATTGCACTACCTATGGTAATAAAGCTAAGCTGCCTCCCCTCCGCCCCGAATGAGCCGGCTTTGGATATCCAGAAGAGATCCGTTCTTTCATTGAACTACAGCTGAGATGCGCATTGCCTACGGCCAGCCGATTAAGCCCGTGAGCGATCTGACCGGCTGTTGCTGCCAACTCATGCTGAGGTACTTAGGGTAGTAATACTTATTACTCTGGCTCTATATAATGAGTCGACAGTACATAAAGGGACCCGGTGAGCCAATTCACCCGCGTCTATCTAATAAGAAGAAAAAAGCAAGAACCCGGCGTACGTAGACCAGGGTCCGGAGCCAGTAAGCCCAGTTGGATTCCCCTGGCGGCGACTTGCAACAGGAGCTAGCCAATGATCCAATGCAACAGGCGCATTGGATTGGGACTAATAAAGCCAGGGAGCACTCGGCGCTCAGGCCAAGGTAGTGGTGGGAAATCCTACGGACTCTTCTTGCCTTGCTAGCAGAATAACCGAGTGAAACTTGAAACGACAGAAACGCCTTCGTCCCCGGCGCGAATAGAAGGTGTTGGGGTCGAGATGGAGACCGTACCGGAGCAAGGAGAAAGAGTCGATGAGACAGCACGAGGTCCTGTCCGAGTTTGCACCTCTGGCCCGATGTCCGTCTGGATCCATATGGTACCCGGACATGGATACAGCTTGCTGCAGACGAAGGAAACGTTGACTCTTTGTTTTCCCTTGCCGGCTGCATCGATAGCTGACCAGCTGATGATCCTGTTCTGCAGGTGGTGCAGGACTGTTTGCTCCATGAGGCATTGGTGTCCGATGCCGCGCATACACATACCTGCGAACGCCAACACACTGGTCCAGATCGTCCAGTCCCTTAGAACGGATGAGTCTGAATGCTCGTCATGCTGTCTCGCAGCGAACCGAAACGAACCACTCTGCTGGAGGACCCATTGGCAAGTCAAGATGGGGACGATTCCGATACTCCGGTCTTCTCGAATCAGAACGCCGACGACTCAATGCTGAAGGTCCTATGACGAAATCTTGACAAGGACATTCAAAACTCGCCCAAGTGGGACTGAACAGCAGAGGGCTTGTGTCTGGCTCTATATCGAGCAGGGAGGCCCAGTGAACATACTCCAGCATTGTGAGCCGCGCTCTATTCACTCACCCCAGAGAATCTGAATGTGGTGCAAAAGACAGCCAGTACCTCCTCCACACCTTTTGATCAGTTCAGGCACACAATCAAATCTTGGATATAATTCCGGGTGCCATCCTCGTTGCACCAGACTTGAACTTACCATGTCGCTTACACGTGGGTTCAGCGGCTTTCTTCTTATGCGGAAGTCAGATCCCGATATGGCATCTCGCAAACCCACAATAACTTGCTGAGCTGCGGTCAGACGTCGTACTCTACTTCTCGTCACAATGACAGGCAGCATCCATTGTTGGCGTGGGAACCGGCCGACTGTCTCGGTGCCAAACTTTCGGTTACTGCCTTCATTTATGAGGCCTGTTTGTGAAGACATATGTCGCAAGATTCATCAGCAAGGCGCGAAGCTAGGCTAGAGCGATATCGACAGTGAGCTGATGTTCCCACTTGGCTGCAGTGATACACGCTGGGAAATCCTATCCTTGTTAGTTTGAATCCGCCAACGGGCGTGAGAATGCAGTGGTCCGACCCGACAAACGTGACTTCATAGGATGACGTGGAACTTTGCCGAAGCTATGAGCCAGGCTCTCTTCAGTCAAGTTTCTCTGAGACAGTCGAGGTGACACTCCGACGCGGCTCACTGCTTTAGTTCCACTGCAGCCAGCACCTTCACTAGGCCAACGCGCTCATCACCAGTTTCAATCCGAGACATATCGGCCGTGTTGTCCTCTGAAATGCTCTCATCCTCTCTTGCAAGCGACAGCAAGACGTGAACGTGTTCTCGTCTGGTCTTGCTTTTGAAATCGCAGTCGAAGCAGCGCCAGAGCAGCAGAGGGCACGTCGATCTAGCAGTAGACGCGAACCAGGGCATACCCAGGCATTGATATCAAGATAACGTTAAGTGATTGCTAGGATCCCCGCGCAGATCTCTCCATTGCATGGCGCAAGTAGGGCCAGTTCTTCGCCATTCTTGTTTGTCTGTGAACAGCTTCCGAATACCATGGATTGGGGGAATACATTGCTTTGGGCTTTTGTGTCTCCAACAATTGGCTACCACAGGCCTGATAGTCTGCTGCAAGTCGTCGCGTGTTACCTACCTTAGGTATTCGCAGTATCCATGCTGCTCACGCGATGGTTCGTACCAGACGAAGAGGCAGATGCTCAACTACTCCACAGGCTGAGGAGTAAAGGTCCGGGGCAGGGTGTCCGGCCATTCCGTCTAGCAATTCGCCCTCGCCAGCGAACTGAGCTGTTAGACATTTCATCCTCTTCGAGCCATGTAATGTCGGTGACAGCGAGGGGAAAAGTCTCTCAGAAAAATGCTCGCGGCAATTTTTCTCCTCGACCCTTTCCCAAGTGATACGTACAGGCTTTGCTGTTCTACCCAACCGCCTCGACCGAATCCATGGCATCGGGTCAACTGCTTCTGAGTATCCGTGCAGTGTTCGAACAATGTGTCCGACTCGAGAGGAACTGGGCTTCGTACCTTCCTCCTTTGCTTGCAAGTTTTCTGCAATGAGATCCCAACCTACAGTGGCTCCCATTGGCGGGGCCCCGGAGACTGCAATTGGCCAATCGTATCCGTAATTCTTACATACCTTACCTTACCTATAGGTAACGTAATCAGAGCCGACCGCCCTGCCCCGCCATTCCCGCCCATCCTCGGCTCCGTACGGACCGAAGTTCTTCCGCCTCCGTGGCCCGGAAGGTAATGGAGGCCCAGATTACCTATCTACCTTAGGTAAGGAAGATCCACAGGTCGAACATCGCAAACCTTAGCTAGCAGAATAGCCAGTGACAAACGAACTTGGTTTGGCAGGTGAAGGATACAGAGTTCAAGTACCTCGTGTTTTCACGCAAGAATTCACACCAAGACAGTCACAGTGAAGAGAGGCCTGCAGTTCTCTGACGGATTCATTTCGAAAAGTCTCGTCTCTCTCGACTGCTCGCTTTATTGCTGAAAATGGATGCCGAAATCAAAACTATCTTGCCCAACATCGACCCGGTGCTCTCTGAGTACTCAGTGGGCTACTTGACGCATGCCTCAACCATCTGGTCTGACGAGGAGGAGCAGTCTGGCCCATCTCCTCTTGCAGAGGCCGCCTCCACCGTCACCGAGCTACTCCTCTCTGCCTCTGGAAAGTCCGACGCCAAGCTTCAAGAAAAGATCGAAAAGCTGGTCGAGAAATGGGTTGAGAAGTACAGTGAGGTGAACGGCTCCCAGCGAAGCGGTCCGTCAGCGGTGAAGCGCCTCGATCAGAGTTACCAAGTCGGCTCCCAGCGCAACATGTCTTCAACCCTCGCAGTAGCCACCGGTGCTGTTGACCTTGAATCCGCCAATGCTCGCAAGGTCGAATCCAAAGTTGACCGAAAGAAACTGGAGAAGGCAGAGCGCAAGATTGCTGCCAAGCAGCAGAAAAAGACCTTCAAGACGGTCGAATACGAGGCGTCCAAGCTGCTTCATGAGCCTGAATCCACTCAATCCTACGAAGAGTTTTACATGGCCGTCAACCCTCTTCAATTGGGTGCTGCTGGTGGAAATAAGACGAAGGATATCAAGTTGGACAATGTGGATGTCTCCATTGGCGGACAACGCATCTTGACTGACACGAACTTTACTCTGGCCTACGGACACAGGTATGGTCTTGTCGGACACAATGGTGTTGGTAAATCGACGCTGTTGCGCGCCTTGTCCCGCAGAGAGTTGCCGATTCCGGCCCATATCACTATTCTCCACGTCGAGCAAGAGGTGAGCGCGGCAATTACGGCTATCTGATGCTGTCTGCTAATAAACATCCTAGCTTACGGGTGATGATACTCCTGCAATCCAAGCTGTGCTTGATGCCGACGTCTGGCGCAAGGTTCTCCTCAAGGAGCAGACGGCAAGCGGAATTTCCCTCCTTATCACCTAGTTGTTCTTTGCTAATCGACAACAGGAAATCACCGAAAAACTCTCAGCAATCGAAACACAGCGGTCGTCCATGGCAGACACATCTGCAGACGCCGCAAAGCTCGATAGAGACAGGGAGTCTCTTGACAACAGACTTGGTGACATCCAGGGCAAGTTGGCAGAGATGGAATCAGACAAGGCAGAGTCGAGAGCGGCAAGTATTCTGGCGGGTCTCGGCTTCTCGGCTGAACGCCAGCAAAATGCCACCAAGACGTTCTCAGGTGGTTGGCGTATGCGTCTGGCATTGGCTAGAGCACTGTTCTGCGAGCCAGACCTGCTCCTTCTCGACGAACCGTCCAACATGTTGGACGTTCCCTCTATCGCTTTCTTGTCGAACTATCTCCAGGGCTACCCGAGTACTGTCCTCGTCGTCTCCCACGACAGAGCCTTCCTCAACGAGGTTGCTACCGACATCATTCACCAGCACTCTCAACGTCTCGACTACTACCGAGGAGCCAACTTCGAGTCCTTCTACGCCACCCGTGAGGAACGCAAGAAGACGGCAAAGAGGGAGTACGAGAACCAGATGGCTCAGCGCGCCCATCTCCAGGCCTTCATCGACAAGTTTCGGTACAATGCGGCCAAGTCGTCGGAAGCGCAGTCACGTATCAAGAAGTTGGAGAAGATGCCGGTCCTCGAGCCACCCGAAACCGAGTACAGCGTCAAGTTTAAGTTCCCGGATGTGGAAAAGCTTTCTCCCCCCATTATCCAGATGACTGGCGTCACGTTTGGCTACACTAAGGATAATATCCTGCTGCGCAACGTGGACCTTGACGTACAGTTGGATTCGCGTATCGGTATCGTCGGACCCAATGGAGCGGGTAAAACGACCGTGCTCAAGTTATTGATTGGGAAGTTGACCCCTACGTCTGGTCTGATTTCTCAGAACCCTCGTCTGCGCGTGGGCTTCTTTGCCCAGCACCACGTGGATGCCCTGGACCTCACGATGAGTGCAGTGAGCTTCATGGCCAAGATGTACCCCGGCAGGACAGACGAAGAGTACCGCAGGCAACTAGGCGCCTTTGGTATTACGGGAACAACAGGTCTTCAAAAGATGGCGGTGTTGTCCGGTGGTCAAAAATCGCGCGTAGCGTTCGCATGCCTGGCGTTGACCAACCCTCACATCCTGGTTCTCGACGAGCCTTCTAACCATCTGGATATTGAAGCGATGGACGCGCTCGCCGACGCGCTGAAGGAGTTCCAGGGCGGTGTCTTGATGGTTTCTCACGATGTCACCATGTTGCAGACGGTGTGCACATCGCTCTGGGTTTGCGATGCTGGAACGGTCGAAAAGTTCCCAGGAGATGTGCAGGCATACAAGAAGAGAATTGCATCGCAAGCTGACGCGGCGGGTGTCGTCAAGGCTCACTAGACGTAGGCAGCACAGAGAAAATTCGTTACCTTTGTCGCAGTCCAAGTAAACCGCCTGGCCCGGGTTTTGGTTAGTCGTCCGTCGTGCCCTTATTCTGCTAGTTCGTAGAGTGATCTGCCCCAGCTAAGGTAAGCTCGGGATATCAGGATGGCTATCAAGGCACACCGGAAGCTCATTTGGTAGTAATGGAGCCCCCTGTACTGTTGAGCTCCACTAGCAATTTAGCGTTTCTGCTGAGCGCCAGAGAGCGATGCCGAGCAATATCATTCGCGAGCGGCTCTCCCAGGCATTGACTTTCGATGGAGCTGGCCAGCCAAAGGATGTTGCGACCCCTGCCTGGGAAAGTCTCTCTGCGATTTCATTATTCTGCTTCCGCTTTAAAGTACGAACCTTAGGAACGGTAAATGTTGAAGTAGTCAATGGCTCCCCGGTTCTTGGGTTGACAAATGGGTGACAAAAGAAGTGAGACACAGTAACCTGAAATACGTTTATTAAAAGTATAAAAGCATAAGAAAAAATATTGAGGAAAAACATTTGCTTAGAACTAAAAATATCTTCTTTTAAAAAGATATAATACTCTATGAAACCTAGTCGGAATAAGATATTCCTAGGTAGAAAGTAACAAGGCTAGTACTTATACTCTCTGTGTATTGATTTTTTTTTTGTCATCTACTTGGTTGGAAAGAAACAAAAACATCCGAGGAAGACAAAATAAAAGCGTCAAGGGAGGAGAAAAACAGGAACCATTGGAGTACGTACCCGGTAAGGCCAATCGTTACCTAGCGCTGCTGTCACCTCGGAACCCCACTGTCAAATGTCGCCGGTGGGTGCCTTGAGGTTTGCACTGCTCAATTTGTTACCATACCCAATTTGGTATAAGCACGGGCCCCAATAGTAAACAAGCGAGCTGTACCCCTTCCTCCCCCCTCCCCTCAGGTCTCGCTGGCCTGGTGTCTCTAAGCCGTGGCGGTGAGAACAAAATCACACCCACCCGCAAACAAAAATCAACAACCTCTCCCCTACCTACCTAACCTCTCGACCTCAACCACCTCCACCCAACCACGCCCGTCTTGAAGCTTCGCGTAGCGCTCAAGCACCTCTCATCGCCCACTCTCGGCCCCGTTAGCTCAGTGCTTTCAATCATCCAAAATGCGTGAGATTGTAAGTCATTCTTCCTGGCAGTACAACAACTGCGACGCGTCGGGCAATGCATATCGCCGTTGCCCCTGAGCGTACCCCGCCGACATTTCCACCCAACCGACACCTCGTCATATACGACATGCCTCGATCAACGACGTCCTGCTTTGGAACTCTCGCTAACCAAGGTTGTTCTTTCTCAACAGGTTCACCTCCAGACCGGCCAGTGCGTAAGTCGAACCCCATATCCATCCTACTCAACGGCTTAATTGCGGGACTAACCTCTTTGAACAGGGTAACCAGATTGGTGCTGCCTTCTGGTGCGTACTCGGATCGCCGACGACGCGGCGGAGTCGACCTCTTTCCAAGGGTAGCAATGTTGACAATGGAACAGGCAGAACATTTCTGGCGAGCATGGTCTCGACAGCAATGGCGTGTACGTGGTCGTGTCCTAATCTGGCTACACCGGGATTTGCCGCTAATCCTCCCAATAGTTACAACGGCACCTCTGAGCTCCAGCTCGAGCGCATGAGTGTCTACTTCAACGAAGTTTGTTATCCAATAGCCCCCAAGAGTGCAAGATAAACATTGACGAGTACTGACCTTCGCTCCTTCCCAGGCGTCCGGCAACAAGTATGTGCCCCGTGCCGTCCTCGTCGACTTGGAGCCCGGTACCATGGACGCCGTCCGCGCCGGTCCCTTCGGCCAGCTCTTCCGCCCCGACAACTTCGTCTTCGGTCAGTCCGGTGCCGGCAACAACTGGGCCAAGGGTCACTACACCGAGGGTGCCGAGCTTGTCGACCAGGTTCTCGATGTTGTCCGCCGCGAGGCCGAGGGCTGCGACTGCCTTCAGGGTTTCCAGATCACCCACTCCCTCGGTGGTGGTACCGGTGCCGGTATGGGTACTCTGTTGATCTCCAAAATCCGTGAGGAGTTCCCCGACCGCATGATGGCCACCTTCTCCGTCGTCCCTTCCCCCAAGGTTTCCGACACCGTCGTTGAGCCCTACAACGCCACCCTCTCCGTCCACCAGCTGGTCGAGAACTCCGACGAGACCTTCTGCATCGACAACGAGGCTCTCTACGACATCTGTATGCGTACCCTCAAGCTATCAAACCCCTCCTACGGCGACCTGAACCACCTTGTCTCTGCTGTCATGTCCGGTGTCACCACCTGCCTGCGTTTCCCTGGTCAGCTCAACTCTGACCTGCGCAAGTTGGCTGTCAACATGGTTCCGTTCCCTCGTCTGCACTTCTTCATGGTCGGCTTCGCTCCCCTGACTAGCCGTGGCGCCCACTCTTTCCGCGCCGTCAGCGTTCCCGAGCTCACCCAGCAGATGTTCGACCCGAAGAATATGATGGCTGCTTCTGACTTCCGCAACGGTCGCTACCTGACTTGCTCTGCCATCTTGTACGTATCGACGAAAACCGTGGATTGAGGCGAAAATGCTAATTGAAAACTTTTCAGTCGTGGCAAGGTCGCCATGAAGGATGTCGAGGACCAGATGCGCAACGTTCAGAACAAGAACTCTTCCTACTTCGTCGAGTGGATTCCCAACAACGTTCAGACTGCCCTTTGCTCCATTCCCCCCCGTGGCCTCAAGATGTCCTCCACCTTCGTCGGAAACTCCACCGCCATCCAGGAGCTTTTCAAGCGCGTTGGCGAGCAGTTCACTGCCATGTTCCGTCGCAAGGCTTTCTTGCATTGGTATACTGGTGAGGGTATGGACGAGATGGAGTTCACTGAGGCTGAGTCCAACATGAACGATCTGGTATCCGAGTACCAGCAATACCAGGACGCTGGTGTTGATGAGGAGGAGGAGGACTACGGTGAGGAGGAGGCTCCTCTCGAGGAGGAGGTCTGAGCGCAGTCTAGCTCTGCTTGAATGTTTAGCGCCGCAACCTCGACACCGCCAACGTCAGTGGTGGAACTTCGCTTCACGATTCTGGTTAACACCGGAAATTGGGCTTCTAGATATACCTCTCTTAGTAGTACGCCTGCCGTATCAATCGAGTACGAACAAGCAGAGGTCACTCTGCACAAAAACTTGTCTACATAAATTCATAATTCAGCCATGTTCACTCGCAGCACTTGGACGTGAAGATTCAATTCTGCTCTCTGAGAGTTGCTAAGCAAAATGTCAACGCGTGCCTAATCGCGTGCAGCATTTGTATGCCTAAGCCGCGAAACGCCAATAGGAAACCTTATAAGTGGGTCATCCAAAGCTGACTAAGGCGAGGAAAAGTGAGTGAAGTTCCTCAGTCCCATCAGTTGAGCATCGCCCGCGCGCCGATTGGGAGTTAGCTTGCTATTCGACTACGATGCTTGCTCCCAGCAGAGGAACAATGTTGAGACAGGCCTTGGCCTCCTCAACGGCCGAGACGATTCCGGCGTTCCTTGTGCCTGCCCTGCAACCTCTACCCCGACGACAGTTCTCCTCGACACCGACAAGACCCTCGAAGCTCGGCCGCACGCCGCTCTCGATCCCGCCCGGCGTGGAAGTACTCGTCGGCGAGCCTAAGCTGAAGAAGGACCCGACGAGCTATTTGAAGGTTTACAAGAGAAATGTCTCGGTGACGGGACCTCTGGGTGAGTTCTGAGCGGATCAAGGATGGAGGTACGGAAACAAGAGGCTGACGTTTCTGGCACAGGCAAATTAGACCTTGAGATTGAGCCGTTTGTGAAGATTGAGCAGGATGCCGAGGCGAGACGTGCCCTTCTTTCAGTCGAGGACTCTAATATCAAGGAACAACGCGAGATGTGGGGTGAGTCTGTTCACCTTCGTCCCCTCATTGTCGCCCTCTCATGACCGAACACTTTCTCTCTCTCTCTCTCGCATAGCCGACGCCGTTGGCTGACTTCGGATTCTTCGCAGGTACAACATGGGCTTACCTTCAGCGCTACATCATGGGCGTCTCAGAAGGCCACACGGCGCTTCTTCGTCTGGTGGGTATCGGCTACCGCGCCTCGGTCGAGCCGCGGAGCGGCAAGGAGGAATATCCCGGCCAGAAGTTCCTCTGCTTGAAGCTTGGCTTCACGCATCCGATCGAGATGGGCATTCCCAAGGGCGTCAAGGTCACCGCGGTCTCCACGACACGAATCCTGCTCGAGGGCATCGACCGAGAAGAAATCATGAGCTTCGCAGGAAGAGTTAGGAAGTGGCGACCTCCTGAGCCGTACAAGGGCAAGGGTGTCTTCATCAACGAGCAGACGATCAAGCTGAAGCAGAAGAAAATCAAATAAGCGGTGGGCATGTGTGTGGTGGAAGATAATTGCGTGGTACTGCTGCTACCATCACTGCTGCAAATGCAGCCGTTGAGGCGGTGGGCTTTGTCAGAACCGGGAGGAGCCAGAGGGCTGTGTAAAGCTGTATATCACCATACTGGGGAAGACCCAATTTACACTATTTATTTTTGCTCGTTTTGAAGAAAAGATAACCAAAACTTGTCTATTCCCATCTAGGTTGACTTTTGGCTCAACACCTCCTGAACAACCTTCAGAATATCGCCGTGCACAGCTGCTGGGGCAGCAATGACGCCCTTGTTGTTCGCCAGCGTCCTACCGACGGAGAAATCCAGTCTCTTGCCCTGGATATCCGTAACTTGTCCACCAGCCTCGCGCACAATCAGATCGCCGGCGGCGTGGTCCCAGATCTTCTCCTGGTATGTCGCCTTGACGGGCAACCGCAGGTAGACGTCACCTGCGCCGCGGGCGATGGAGCCGTACTTGCTCTGGCTGTCCATGCGCACGCTGGGTTTGGTGATACCCAACTTGGCAGCAATCTGAGCCTGATCGTCGTGCGCACTGTGACCTGCCTCGACGCTCTCACAGAAGGTCGCAGCCGACATCTCGGAAATGGGCTTCATGGAAATGGGAGTGCCATCGGCGATGGCTCCGTTTCGGAGGGGCCGCGAGGTCGCGCCCTGACCCAGTACGGCGGAGAAGATTACGCCGTATCCTGTGTTATCGGTGGCATTGGAGCCAATGTCGGCCGTCAGAGGCGCCTTGTCATCGACGGGCAGATTGGGGCAGCCGAGGACACCGACCTTGACGTCGCCTTCGACCATGAGAGCCAGGCAGACGGCGTACTGGCCGCCACGAAGGAAGCCCTTGGTGCCGTCAATGGGGTCAATGGCCCAGATACGGCCGCTGGCTCCGCCGTTGCTGCTGCCGAGGTCTATCAGATCGAGCATGCTCTCGGCGCTCTCGATGGGGCCACCCAGGAAGCTCTCGGCCTGGGCGTCTTCCAGCTTGGTCGTGCGCACGAGGTCCCATATTTGGTCGCGGAGACCGGCGTCGGAGCGCAGCTGAGCGGCCTCTTCCTCGGCAACGATCTCATCCTCGGGGAAGTGGTGGCGGAGGGCGGCGATGATGAGGGCCTGGGCGCCGAAATCGCCAATGGTGACGGGGGACTTGTCATTCTTGTCTACGGTTCCCTTCGCCTTCTCGTGGAAGACGCGCTTAGTGAGGATAGAGGCGCGCTGCACGGCCAGCAGGGCGACCTCGAGCTCTTTGGCGTACGAGGACATGGCGGGAAACGGAGTCTGGTTGACGTTGATGTGGGAGTTCGTCGAGAAGAAGATGGCTCGCGGGGCAAAGTTCGCAGGGACGGCGAAGTGGTTCGAGAGGAGGGAGAGCCGGGGAAGGGCTCGCAAAGACAAGATAGCCAGGGTCACGACTATGATGGAGGAGAAGATGAAGAAGGATATAGATGGGCGACGAGGACTCTGTCTGATCTTTTGTGGCTCGGGGTTGTTGAGGGGCATGGATCTCTACACAGTGTATATGTGTATAGGTATGTAGGCGGGATGTGTATACCACGTAAGAGAAAGCTATTCCTGTTGGCCCGGCTGATACGTCATGCGAGTGTGTCGTCGGTGGGCTCGCGGGATGCAATTGTGGGCGCACGACGAGGAGCAATTCGCATTCAGGTCGCGGATTGTTTCCTCGCAGTATCGTCACCCTAATACCTATCAGAGCAACGACACAATGCAATTTCTTCTGTTTGATCCTCCACTAGGCCACTTGGTGGATGCAAAAAGGCCTGACTCGGAGAAGAAAGAACTGCCGGTAGCTTGCTAACTTCAATCGGTGCTGTAATAGCTCTTCTGCTTTGGAAGGAGGGGTCGTCTCCGTCGCAGTGAGAAAACCCCTCCATCTGTGCCCACTACCTTAAGGTGCTGGACCTTAGGCAGATGGATCCCCGATGCCGGTGCGGGGAGCAACCTTCCACTTGGTGGTTTGCCTTGGGTTGTACCTTATTCCTCTAGCTGCTGTACGCCTGGATGCCCTGTCAGCGGAGGTGCAGTGGCCACAGGCATCCACTGGCGGAAGGGAGCGCTAAGACTAACAACGATTTTCCAATCGCGAAACGAAGGTGGAAACAAAAATATCCTCCCGAGTGCTTTTCCAACATCACCTTCAACAATTCCGAACATCTACGATCAGCTTCTCACCATCGTCGCCCACGATGATCTCGGCACCACGCCTTCGCTCTATCTATCGCTCCCTACTGCGCGAGCTCCCGCCACGCCCCGTCCTCGCCCGCCAACGCTCGCCTGTCCATAATCGCCTCCGCGCCAGCTTCACCGAAGCCAGCAACCCGCGAGCTGAGGCCGACGCCGCAGAAGGCGAACAGTTCGCCGCCTACCTCCGCGCCCAACGTACCTACGTGACCCTTCTGGAACGATACAACCCCGGCATGAACATGGACGAGGAGGAGCGTGTGCGTTTGACCGCTCGGAGAGTAGGCATGGACCTGCCTGTCGAGTTCAAGAACCGCTTGGACAAGCAATAAGATATCATTTAAGTCAGCGAACGACAATTCGAACCCTAGAGGAAGAAGAGAGAAGAGACTAGGCATACGTCCGGTTGCAAGAGTGCACGACGATCACGATTCGGCTTCGACTTCGGCAAAAAATACAACGGCGAAGGAATTCCGACCAGGGGGGAGGGCTTCTTAATCTCTTAGACTCACGGAAGGAACAATAAGGTGGTGGAGTTTCCAAGCATCCACTTGAAGACATGTACGAAGTCGACTTGTATATTTAGTACATATGGCGGGCGTTTGGACTGAATTCATCTAGAGGTTCACCTCGTACAAAGTGATGGTCGGAAGAAGTATGGAACATTCCATTATCGTTTGGAGGCAACCCAGGGCGGGCTTGGTTCAGAATCTTTATATTGAGTGATGGAAAATCGGTCCCATTTCCGTTCTTGTCATGCCAAACCCCAAAACTATCACTGCTGCTCTCAACTATATACAATAAGCTCATAAAAGGAGTCGTTAAATACGCAAATGGGTATCAACGTTTTGAAGTTGCAATAACAATAATCATGATCCATCATCAAGTCGCGACAGTTATGGGCTAAACGCTACCCACGCCACCCTCTTCCAATGTCTCATCCCAACCTCCCGTCTCCAGGAGATGTTCCCCCAACATCTGCTTCACGTTCTTGATGTTCTCGCCCAATGCGCTATTCCACTGGTCTTGGACAACGCGTACCTTTTCCTTCAAATCGTCCGTCAACATCTGTCCTTCCTCTCGGCGCAAATGCTGTGCTCGTGCCTCGCGTTCCTCGGAGCTGTACTCCCGCCCTTCATTGTCCTCCGCCTCGCTCAGCACGACCTTGGCTTTGGCGTGCGTGACGGCCTCCTTCACCTCATGCAGAAGGCAAAGCAGGTTGGTTTGCGACTCGATGAACTGGTATGTGCTCTTTTCCGTGTGGAGAAGAAGGCTGAAGAGATACTGCAGCGGGTGTGCACGGTATGAAGGGTTCTCCTCAAGCTCGGCCGTCGGTATCTGGATGTTGAAATTATCCGGATCCAGCGGTATCTTCTCCAAGAGCCGTCGCAGCGGCGGCGCAATGTCCCAGAACGCTGAGAGCTGTACCTCGACGCCCCGCATGACATTGTGCTCGACGACGGCCTGGAAATCCTGCGTACGAGCCAAGACCTCGTGAGCGAATGCAAGCTGACGTTTCGCAGCATCCTCAGCGAAGAAGCCGACGGCGTTTTGGAGTTTCTCTTGGTTGCCCGCTAACCGGTATGGAGTCAAGACGACTTCTCGATAGCGGTTATTACGGTCGGTGAGAACATCGTAGATGACCCTATGCAGCATCTCTCGCGCTTCGAAGATCCACTTCAAGAGAGTAAGTTTCTCGAGAAGCTCCGGCTTATCGTCACCCTCTTCTTGCGGCATATCTGCTGCACTGGAGACGTCGTCGAAAAGACCGCTCGCCAACTTGTCGAAAAGACCGGTGGCCTTGGCGATGCGTTCAGTGACGAGGTCGTTCAGGGGCATCACAACCTGCGCCTGAAACTGTTCGAATTCTGTCCTCCCAAGTTCCTTGAGAGTATTCTTCTCGGCAGCCACCGAGTCCTGTTCAATGGCCGATGCTTCCGCGAATGTCATGTTGCCAATATTCACCTCCTGCTGTAGGTTGGTTCTCAGGGCTTGTCGCCTCTCGGCGGCAGCCTTTGACGCCTCCTCTCTTTTCTTGCTGCTAGTCACTTGGAATCGATCTTTTGTAGCGTCGATCTCCGAAAGGTCACTGAGTTGGCGCACGGCCATTCTTGTCTCAGTAAGCTCTGGGTGGTTGTTATTAACGGCCGGGTGGTGGCGAGGATACGGAGGCGGGAGTGTGACGAGGCGAGAAACATCCAAGTGAGCCGGGTTGGGCGTTGTTGGCGAACCTGACGATGCGAGTGACTGTGCCGAATATCGCAACTGTTGCGGTGTTGATGCTGACTCTGGCTCATGCCAGCCCGTCTTTTCCGGGGGATACTCGCTCGATGATCGGCCCACGCTAGAACTGTCACCTGGTTGAGGGCTGTCCATCCATTGAAGTGCTTCTCTTGCCTCTTTCGGCACTCCCATGTACTTGGACTCTCTCTTGGATCTTTCCACCAGCTTGCCTCCGGTCCCGGAAGAATCACCCTCCCACCATCTACTGGATGGACGACCACGGGAATCGTCTTCGTCGAGCTTGTCACTCACACTCATGCTTAGAATTGGAGAAAGTGATGGCATGAAATTGGAATTCCAAGTTGCGTTATTCGGCGGAGGGCCAACGGGCGAGATTGGGATAGTTGCCGAGGCAGAGGCCGGGGCAGAGCTGGATTCCCCTGGTGTTTCGCGGTAAATCGAGTTCAATGAACCACGGTGAGATCTGGTAGGCTCAGACGACTGCGGCGTCCACTCGGCTTGAGAAGCCCCAGATTCCCGCCTTGTAATCATGGGACGGAAAAGGTCTCTCGTAAGGTCGAATATTTCCGAGCCCATTGCGCCGATGGCCGCGGAGTATCTCTCGCGTCTGATTCTGGATTCGTTTACGATGAAGTCGGCAAAGAGACGTACACGGTCGGCGTCGCTTGCTGCCGTTGACTCCTTAACTGCAAAGGCTTGAAATCTCTCGATTGTCTCGTGGCAGAATTGTTCTGCTGTCTGTGTAATTATGGCGTGTTTCGTGCTTGAGATAGAAGCTGACGAAGGTCCATCCGCAGCAGGTGTCATGGACCTGAATCTCGTCTGAGAGCTGGATGCGGAACGGGTCTGAGGCGGAGGTGTCGGGAGCGCTTTCGGTACTACGCTTGGTGATCCTTCAACCATCGAGGCCGTTTTGGCAGGATGTGGTGAGAAGGGAGGTGTCGCAGCTTCAACGCGAGGACGCTGAGCTGAGCCGCCTGCCCGAGGAGTTGTTGACTGTTCATCAGTTCGCGGTGTATCGTCCATGTTGCCGCCTCCACTTCTCGGCGTAGACTTATCGACCATCAATCTTCTAGAAAGGGTATTCTCGGTCGGGACGACGATCTCGCTAAGCTGAACTGGGTTGATGGTTCCGTCTATCGAATTATGGTGCATGCTGTATCGGTTGCGGCTCTCTGCGCGGCGCTGAACGATGGTCTTGTCATGACGAACCGCTCTGGCGCGACTGAGACTACCTCCAGAGCTTAGTGCGGCAGAGTTGCTCGACTCCCCTGTTTGTACAGAGCTTGCAGCACTCGACGTGTCAATCGTCAAGCCCGGAGACCCTCTGCCGTGAGCAGGGCGAGCAGGTGTCTCGGGTTGATCCGCCCAGTTGGCCGGGGTAGGAGGCACGGGTCCTAAAGCTGTTACGCCGCTGGGCGGTGGTCTTCTGGTAGGCGGCGATGCCATGGGCGTGCTCGTCCTGTGAAGGCTTTGAAGGCTTTGTGACCGGGATGAAGCCGGTGGCGGACACGGAGGTGGAGGCGGAAGCGGCATACCGGGCTCCCACCTTGTTTGTGAACCTGAGCGCGACCGAGCAGACGTCGGTGTCTCAATTGCACTGGCGGAGGCAGCTCGTCGAGCACCAGGTGGCTGAGAGGACGCCGAATCGTTCCGTTGCGGTAGTGAATGTGGGATCTGGATCTGGAGGGGTGTCGGTCGTGCCAATGATGGGACAGGCGGAACCGGCTCAGGCGGGCTTGGACCGTGATGATCTCTGCTCCTTCTCAGTGAGTGGAGACCGAAACGTCTATCACGAGAGCTTGTTCGGGTTCCCGGAGGTGGAGGAAAAGAAGTGTTGGTGGAAGGCTCGGGAGAAGGCCTGTGAAGAATCGAAGGAGGCATACGGGCTGCCGACGTGTTGGCCGCTGGCGGAGACTCAAAAACGCCGCTCTGGGGTCGTTGGCTCCGTGGTGGGCTGTATGGAGGCGGAGGTAATGGTGATCCTATCGTGAAGACTCAGCAACTTGAACCTCGAGAAGTTATGATGGGAGCTCTACTCTGCTCGGGGTGTTGACGTGACTGTTCATTACTAACAGCAGGCGAGGCAATCCATTCTTGCGGGTTGTAAGGTTGGATTGAGCTAGCAGGCGTATGAGCCGAGTTGAGGTGCGTCGAAGACACGCCAGACAGAGGGGTGTTGATCTGGCTATGATGGGAACCCAAAGATTGCGTTAACAACGGGTTCAGACCCTGTCGCATCCGGGCAGGATCGCGAGGGTTGCTCATTTTCAGCCCGGATTGCAATGCTGAGCAACTCGAGTAGCGCCAAAAGTCGAGTGAAGAGTCGAAGAAGCACCGAAGCTATGCAAGAGGTGAGATAGTTGCCTGATCAGTGCGAAAAGGACCCAAGCCAGCAACTTGGCAACCTCGTCCTCTGTTCTCACTCTTTACCGTCCCATTCAAACCGACAGATCGAAACACAATGTCATGTCGAGGAACAACACACACAACCGATAGGATGGACGAGCAGCCGGCAGACGAGGTCGTGTCACGCCAATGAGCGATAGGGCGCGGCTGAAGCGAAGGGAATGAAATTCGGTGGGAGGATGCAGTAGATAAGAGAGACGTCCATAGCTAGGCCTGGTCTGCTGCAGTGTGGTCAACCTCCTGCATACAGAGGTACATCCATACATGCAACATGCGTACAGGACGGGTTCCAGGGACCCGTGGCTCTCGCTTGATCGCCCACCGACAAGAAGTACCCCTGTGACACATAGTTCTTGGGTGGTGGGTTGAAGATGTTGGAAGAGCGGAGGGAGGGGATCGAGCCGAGGACAGGAATAGCAATCGGAACCTGGGGCAGAAGCGTGGTGGTGGATCTCATAGTCCAGACTAAGGTGGTTGACAAGCAGCGATAGGTCGATTGATGCAGCAAACAGCGGTCGATCGCTACGAACGACTTACTCTCGGCTATGGTTGATGGTGCTGCTGCATGTACCTCACTGTCTCTGTGATCTTTGCGAGAGGTAATACTTCTGTTCTTCCCAGTAAGTGGCCTTTGAGATGCCTAGAGAACGCATGCATGCCGTCTAGCTACGACTGCAAGACAGGCATGCATGTGTTGGGATGAGACCCATTGCCGCTGTGCGTGCGGATGCCGCTCGCTACTGTTCTCTCGATTCTTCCCTCGCAATCTCAAGGTTTTTTTTCCCTCACGAGTCTTTTCGCAGTGCCAAATGTCTCTCCCATCGACCGGGACCGCATACGGTAGAGAGAGCAGGACCTCGACGTTTTGTCCGGCATTACAGCGGGCATCGCGATGGTTCGGATGCCAGACCTTCAGGTCTTGAGGACCTCAGCATTGACGACCAGATGAAGTTGACCAAATACCCTGGCGACCTATTACTTCGAAGTACCCAAGAAAAGGAAGGGTGAGGACATTTGACCAGGGTCATGCCCAGAGTGGCATGTCTTTTCGATGAGCCAAGAGATGTTGGTGGCGGACGAAGACAATTGGCTCGCCACCTTGTGAAAGGTGACTCTATTCTTGGATCACCAAGGACCCTGGCTCTTGGAGAGGAACATGTTGGGGTTCTGATTGGTTGATAGTGCTGTGAAAAGTTGTCGTCGGCGCTTAAATGCCCTTCAGCCTATCGAGAACTCTTCTCTGAATCTCTGCTTTCCGGTCGTGTTTTCAATCCTCGCTCACCCGCCCCATCTGTTCTGAAGGTTTAATTCGACGCATGGGATGCCAGGAAGAAAAGGCGCGCATTAGTGTCCAGCAAGCTACCTTACATACAGGCCGAAGTCGCGAAAGCTGTTCTCACCGACTCCATTAGCACATTGACACCGTTTCGAATGTCGAGGGCTGGCATTCGTAGGGCTCTTGCGTGAAGATGCGTACTGCAAGCGTTCATCATAACGCAGAGCACTGGTGTACTCTGTTTTTTTTTTTTTTGGGAGGTGGGGGGGAAGTGCAGACTTAATGCAACGCAAGGTATCCTTGCGGGAAGAGACACGCTGCACACAGGCGAAGAAGAATTCTAAATCGTGCAGCTCTCTATAACAGACCACCTTTTCCATCAGACTTCACTCTCTAAAATGTCACTTTGAAGTCTGCGATGATGAGCGTCGGTGACCTACTAAGACATCTCTAAGTCCGCCGCTTGCTAGTAGGGAACCATCTTCGCTTTGTCAACACCGATTATCAGCACCTTATTTTGGTCTCGGCGCTGTGGCAGCATCGGCAGCGGTACAGCTCGGCATTCTGGTTATGTGTCATCGGGGCACCATGTCGGTTGCTTCGATTTTGACCGCCTTCCATCACCGTAACATCGTGCAAATGCAATGGCGGCTGCTATATCCAGGTGCCGTCAACAGATGAACCCTGCTTGGTAGAAAGACACTGGGGTGATATTCGAGACGGACGGTGGTCGAACGGGAGGAAGCTCCTCCAGCTTCCAGAACACGGATTGGAAGCAATCCATACTGACTTCAGCTCGGCCTGCAAGTTGGCCGTTTCACCTAAATCTAGGTCGATGCAAGAATTACGAAGGTAGTAATCTCCGAACTGCAAGATAGTCGGGCTCGGGGGGTTAGGCTTGGCTTGTTGTCTATTTTCGCGTCTACCTGATCCCCAAAGCCAAGTATCTTCAAATTGCATCCGTGGCAGGGCTGAATATGACGGTGTCAATTAGATCGCCAATACATACTGCGATGTATCAAGATCATATTCGTCTTACGCGTGAGGGTGCTGCTGAGATCAAGGGGTTTGGCACGCAATGAAGATGGAGAAAAGCATCATTGTGATCGCGGCATTGACGCCGGCAGTTAAGCCAGAGTCCCATGTGGCACGACCAGCCTGCAGGTTCTGCACAAGATAAGTTGCATTGTCTCCGATCAAAGGTGGAAAGATGGACGTAGTTGAGAGCATTGGCTGTGGATGATTAAGCTCATTTGGTGAGTGTCCTTTCTTCAGTGAAAGTCTCAATTTCTCAGCTCCAATCAGCCGCAGAGAAAGATAGAGAAGAACAAGACAGCTTCCCGTGTGTCCGCGATGAAGCTGTACCTCAGCTCAGCTCAGTTCAGCTTTACCTTAAGCACAGACCAGGTGGGGTCGGATATCCCGCAGGGCGGCCAAACCAAATGGCCGTCGATTTACCGCCTGCCCGCCAGCGGAGGACCGTCAAAATTCTAGAGCTTTCTCTCAAAGCCTTCCCGCGCTCAGTTTTAATTCCATCTTCTTTCTGCTTCCATCCCACAACATTCTTTTGACATGACAACCCAACGCGCCAATCCCAATCCACACTGAGGTAAGACTGCCTTTTCCTTTATGTACCCCGCGCATCTTCCAACTCCCTCTCTCTCCCACATGATGATACGCCAGCTGGCACCAGTCATAGAGTGATTTTGTACTCCCATCTTTGATGACAAACGCTGCGGTCTACGACCATTTCCTGACACACGGAGAAACACTGGGCTTTTTTCAACATCGCGCTCATTACTTTGGAATCCGTTCCGTACGCTAACCAGCCATTGGGACGATCAGTCACACGTTTCCTCCTCACAGCCTGAAATCAAAACCGAGTCACCGCCGACAAGATGGTCCTCCACAACCCCAACAACTGGCACTGGGTCAACAAGGATGCTTCGGCTTGGGCGAAGCAATACCTCGAGGAGAGCTTGACAAAGGTCGAGTCAACGGAGGGCGGTGTCACGGCAAAGATTAACAAGGTTGTGAGTATGGATGGCGACGTCGACGTCAGCCAGAGGAAGGGCAAGGTCATCACCATTTACGATGTTAAGCTCGTACTAGAATATTCCGGTAGGTGCCTACTGCAATGCAATCACTCTGTTTATCCCGTAAACGTCCATCGACATGTTATCACCGCATTTCTGTGAATCGTGCTTGATTGAGTCTGGCTAACCACGTGCAGGCACCACCTCTGACGAGGCTGAGGTTTCTGGTACCATCACCATTCCTGAGGTTGCCCACGATACTGAGGAGGACGACTTTGTGGTGGGTCTTGCTTGAAATCTCTGCCATCCCCCAGCTCCATAACTAAGCGATCCCTGCAGTTCGATATCGACATCTACACCGAGTCCAAGGAAAAGCAGCCCGTAAAGGACTTGGTCCGCTCCAAGCTTGTTCCTCTGCTGCGCAAGGAGTTCTTGAAGCTCCCTGACGCTCTGATAGCTGAACACGGCAAGGACATTCAGCATGCCCCCGGCTCCAACCCGTCCAGCGGCTTCTCCACCCCGAAGTACCACCCGACTAGTTCGGCTCCCAAGCTCGCTGAGACCACAAGCGTCAAGGGCAGCAGCGGCAAGGTTGTTAACACGGTCACCTTGACGGATACGGCCGAGTTCCGCACTACCGCAGAGGAGGCATATCAGACTTTCGTGGATCCCGCTCGCATCGCTGCATTCACTCGGGCTCCTCCTAAGGTTTTCCAGGGTGCCATCAAGGGTGCTAAGTTCGAGCTGTTTGACGGAAACGTTTCCGGCGAGTACCTGGAGCTCGATCAGCCCCGGAAGATCGTCCAAAGCTGGCGGCTTAAGCAGTGGCCTGAGGGTCACTTCTCCAAGCTGAGCATCGAATTCGATCAGAATGATATCGACCATGTAACACTGATGCGCGTCAACTGGGATGGTGTTCCTGTTGGCGAGGAGGACGCCACAAAACGCAACTGGCAGGAGTACTATGTCAACAGCATTAAGCGCACTTTCGGGTAAGCCCAACTCTTCCGGTCTCGCCAGCTTGCAACGGCCTGCTAACCAGATCAGTTTCGGTACTATTTTGTAGATCTGTGCTCTCGACCGAGCAGAGCTTCAGAGAAAGCTCAGCAGCTACAAAAGTCCGTCTGCTTAAGAAGGGCTTGGGGCTCTCGGCAGTCGATTTGACAGGGCTGAGCGGTGCGAGGAGGTGAAAGGCCTGTTACATAGATGCTTAGCATGCTCAAGAGCTTCGCAAACTGGCTCTCGGTGCCTCTGGGTACAGCAGCCTAGAAACGAATTAGACGAGAAACGTGGAAATGAAACGACAATAAATGTTTACTGCCCTCTTTGAAATGTATGTTCTTTGATATTGCTCTGCTCCAGGGGGCTCCTGTCGAGCTGTCAATATCAGCGCGTCCATATTTCTACCATGCGTGGGCGCATCCAGTCAATACGTGATTGTCGTGGTCGTCGTTGCAGACTTTCTTATCGTTATCGTCGTCGCTCTCAATATTCGAATATTCACGGTATGTCCGGACATTTGTGACTTTGGCCGAGGAGGTTGACTCGCCTGAATAGTATCTAGCTAAGATTGGAACACAGTCTCCTCCTCCCAGTAAATCCTACTCATGAGATTACAAAGGCGATGCTTTGGGGGCGTGTCTTTGCCGCCCAATAGCTTCAACAGAAGGCTGATCCCGCTTCACATTAAAGTTGTAGTTCGGCACAAATATATCCCCCAGGTTATCCCACAGCCCCAAATCGTACAAGTTCTCAACATCCTTCAAGTTCCACACGCGCTCCCACTCCCCTTCACCAGGCCCATCTGACGGAGGAGGCATGCCGTCATCTGTCCTGGCCAGAACCTGCTGAGTGTCAAGCGGCCAACGCGTCCGCTGCGGCTCGAAGCGCGTATCCTTTGCTCGGTCATCGGGCATCCTACGCTTAAAGGCACAGCCGTCGTCCATCTCAGCCTTCCAGTCAGACCACTTGAGCGATTCGTTGGTCGTTGTGCCGGTGTAGACTAGCCATATGGTGTAGCCGAGCAGACCCCAGACCAATGGCGAAGTCATGGCCGCCAATAACGTCACTGCGCCCATACCAATGTTTCTGTCCACTAGCGCCCAGTTCCAGATGAGCAGGTACTCTTTGACGGATATTTCCTTGGCCGGCCACAGAGTCCAGTTGGGATACTCGGACGCAATCTTGGTGGTTAGTAGCGAAAAGCCCAATAGGGCGCCGTAAGAGCAAAGAAGTGCCGTTGACAAGAGGAGGAGGATAAAGTAGTGCTGGTTTTTGTATCCTACGCATCCGTTGATGAATATGCAATGGTGATCGAGTTTCGCCACGCAACGCTTGCAAATGCTGCAGTGCTTAGATCGAGGGGGTTTAAGAAAGCCGCAAGTGCTGCACTTTTGGCCTGGAAAGAAGATGGAGTAGTCGTATGGATAGAGAGACATGTAGTAAGCATGGTTTTCATGCGTGATGTAGCCTGGATCGACCATGACCGACTTGTAGAGAAAGAAATATGGCAGGAAAATGCTGATGCTTCCGGTGATTTTGTGAAGTAGTGGGAGCTGCGGCCATGCACCTGGAAGATACAAGTACTCTGACACGGAGAGTATTAGTATGAAGAAGATCTTGAGAATGTTAGACTCAGCTCATGCAAAAGGAGTGTCCGAGGTTGGACTTACAACAACAGTCGGGTGGCGATCATGGAGCATGTAGTTGCCAAAACGCAGCATGGAGCTCGAAAGTTTCCCCCCGGTTAAGATTCTGTCAAGGCCCAGGAAGCTATTCGGAATATGGATCCACATAATGCGGTGTAGGGTTGCGATAGGCGTGTGCCTGCGGAGTTTTAGCAGCCAAGTCAGTTTATCGAGAAGACGACATCCGCTATCCCGGTGCTTCCAGGCTGATGACAACAGGTTCGATGACAGGTTCGATGACGACTCACCTAAGAGCCGGGAGTCTGCCAAAAAAGGCTACAAACACGGTGAAGGAAATGGCCAGCACGAAGAGTGCCACCTTCCCAAGAAGTCCCATGTCTCGATATTGTCGTCAGCTGTATGCAAGCATTCTGTGAAGGAAAGGATGTTGAAACCCCGCCGATCCGGTATATTTGTCTGCTTGTCTAATAAAGCCCTGCAAGATACGTAGCGATCGACAGAGTACTAAAGGCGGTGCAGTAACAGCCTTTGGAGTAAAACTCGCCTTTTGGGTAGCGGCTTGGGCTCGTCAGCCAGGGCCCACTATCTCGCCTGCCTTGGGAACTAAGGTAGCACCAGATGTTAAGCCGAGCGATGCGAGACGCGCGTCTTAGCGGTTTGACGCGCTCACAACTCAGATGCGTGGCCCGAAAACAAGACGGAAGTCACATCAAGCATCAGGAAAGTTCAAGTCCAAAAGACTTTTTGGCCCTCTAACGTCGGGTATGACCGATTATCGTTATAGCGGCTCAAGTACACAGGTCAAAGCGTCCAGAAGCCCCAGCTGTATATGCCTTATAAGAGTAAAACCCTTATTTACATAAGTAGCCTAAGAAAGCCAGGGAATAAACGATCCCTTCATCCGTACCTGCCTTACCCAAGTACCTTACTTCAGGTACTCGAACACGCCACCGGTCTAACTTGTGTAGGCCTACATCTTGCCTCACTGCCCAAGTACAAGAACGAACAAAAGGACAATGGACGACAACGCAAGGCGTGGGAAGCCCCATCTTTGACCGAACATCCCCGAACATACCGTCTTCCACAGCCTGCATCGATAATCTAGTTCCTTCTCATCGGGCCTCCGGATGTCGGTGCCCTCTTGAATGTCCCCTGACCCCAACATCCCCATTGTCAATACCGCACGGCTATTTTCCAGTCCTTACATTTTACGGTTTGCGCAACTTATGTCAACTACGGACCACTCTATCTCGGTCGCGTACTCTATTGACCCTCAGACAGGCGTGCATTGGACATTGTTCTGTGACACAACTCAGGAAAGCGAAATTCCGTGCGCGACGCATTCTGCTTTTTGGGCTGAAAATGTCAGCCGCAGTTGCTTACGATGGAGCGCCAGGCGCTCAAGGCACTCTCTTCCGAGGCAAGAAATTTTGGATGGCACGTCGCACGCCTGACAGGCAAAGGATGTTGCAATTGATCACGGTAACCTTTCTTGATCGGCTCTCGATGGCACTCGGAGGCTTACACTAGCAGCAAAATGGTGGGAAAATGGTTCCCTTGGAGAAGAACGCGGACTTCTTGATTGCGGACCGGGAAAACGGTCGTCCTGGCACACTTTCATACCAGTTCATTGAGGATTCCATCAAGTACGGCGCTATTCAGGAAGAAGACAAGTATGAACTCAATCAGTCACCTATGGCCCTCCGCACTGCCGGATCATCACGGCTCGGCACGAGAACTGCTTTCACTCGTGAAGACGATGCCGTTCTGACACAGTGGGCGTTGTCGCATGGCGACGCCGGGGGAAACGAAATTTATAAGCAGCTCGAGAAAATTGTCAGTTATACTACTATAAGAATCTAGGGGCGGTTTGCTGACTCATACTAGAACAATCGACATACCTGGCAGTCTTGGAGAGACCGGTGGGTGAAGAGACTAAACCAGTACACTGAAGAAGACAAAAAGAAACTCGCAAATTCTGCTCCTTCTAGCGAACTTCGAATACCGTCCTCACCCAATGCCTCCCGGCCGAAGCAAAACGCTTCGTCTCTGAAGAGCAACCTATCGACTTCGCAGGGAAAGCTGTCAAAACCTTCAGTACCTTCTCAGCTGGTATCCGCTGTGAGCCAGCCAGTTACTCTACCGCAATCGGACCCTGCAACAAGAAAGCCGTCACCTCTTCGACATCCATCTATCGAAGCCTCTTCGATTCAACCTGGCGCCAGTCGTGACTCAGCGTCTTACCTCAGTGGAACGAGTAAGGAACCAACCGGTGCTTCTGGTGATCGAAATGAGAACATCCGCGAACAGGTGGCTGCAAGAACAGAAAAGGCGCCCGCTGAACGGATGACGAATTCAGCACTAGACTGCAAGGATGAACAGACGACCAAGGGCTACGCTACAGAGGAGGAAGACGGATCGTCCCAAGGTATTACAAGGGAGGATTTCTACGAGCGGCTTGAATATTTCAGGAGTACTGTTCGACCAGACCTTGACACTAAACCTCGTGTCTCCGGCCAAACTGTTGATTTGTGGCTCCTTCGATGTACTGTTCAGCAAGTCTACAGTCGGGCAGCGGTTGAACCTGACTGGGATGAAATTGCAGTAGAACTAAGGTTCCCTCGCGAAGCATCTAGGGCGCTTCAGAATTGTTTCCATGAGTATGCTGAGATATTCAACCAAGTGGCCGACACCGATGACGATGATTCAGACTCGTCGGATGAGAGGGAGACTGAAGAGCAAGGAGAGTCAAGAGATGGTGAGCGTCCCCGGGATGCGAGGCATGAGGTCGAGGCGGCATCGGAAAGCGAGGTCCGCTTTTCTCTCCCCAAAGACACACCCAAATCCTCAAGGAAAAGACCGACCATTGAAACGGAAAACCCCGGCGCGGTGTCAACTACACAAAGCCGAAGAAAACGATCTCGAAACGATGAGATACCTTCAACGCCCGAGGAGAGGCCCAGCACTGTCAATGTTGAGGATTATGGCTCCAGTCCATCACTCAGTGTGAAGAGGACACAACAGACCATTCTGGTCGAAAAGAAACCCACGCTAGAGACCCAGCGAAGTGGTACGGCTCGTCGACAGGAACCAGAAACACAAGACTTTGGGTTTGACGACGAAATCGCCGAAAGCCTTAGCCGAGCAGTGCCTCGAGAAGACAAGTATCATTCAGTGCCTCCATCTCAGCGACTACACAACGATGATGCGGTGTCGAATCCTGTTCAGATGTCAGAACACACGCCGCCGCCGCCACCACCACCAAAAGTGGAACAAGATGATAACGTGTATAATCCTCATGATGGATTCGAACCAGATGAACAGCCCGAGCCTCATCCCGAATCTCAAGGATCCGCAGAGGTTTCCCGTGTGGATTTCTTTATCAAAACCTACCGAGAATTCAACTACTCTCGCGCGGACGCCGTGAAAGCCCTCATGTCCACGTCCATCTGCCAGCCGTTAGCCGCCGCACTCCTGGCGCACTTTCGAGAGAACAACACAAGTGAATTGCCCACAAACTGGGAGGGCGTCTGGACAGAGTCGGATGACAAAATGCTGAGGCACGTTGACCGCGAAATCGGACCTGACGACGCCGCTGACCAGGCCAGGCGTAAGAAGTACTGGGACTACCTTGTGCTGAAGCACACGCAATACCGGATTGATCACAGGCGGAAATTCCTCAGCTTCGTCGCTGAGGCTGAGGCCGAGGACGAGTTGGCGAAGGAACATTGAGCTACTAATTTTCTTAGCATGCGGGACTTCCAACGAGTAGCGCTAGTTAATCAGGACAGGATGCAAACTGAAACATTATGGAAGTACCCTGTGACCCTTCCGTCTCGAGAGTCTATATATCGTTTGCCCTCATCCCGTCTAGGATTCGTGGTGGCAGTAGTGGGAGTAGTGGTAGCCAGCCCTACTCCTTGATGATAGAATACCCGTAATGCCAGCCCTCCTTCCTCATATCCTCCCTAACCTTGTAAGCGTTCTCGGCAACGTCCAACAAGCCAAGGTCAATCTCCACAAGGCTCACGTCCTCCTCGGCACCCAGCTTCCCAAGTGATCCAACAAGCGGCATAGCAACCTGGCTGACGCCGCAATACCTCAAGATGCCATCTTCCCTCCTTTCCACCGCGCCCTCGGGCCCGCCCGCATTCACGAGCACGATAGCAGCCGTGTTCTCGAAAGCCCTCGCCACGACAACATTCTCCAAAAACACCTTCTCTGAGTCGCGGTTCACCACCTCCCCGGACCCGGCCCGCTTATACTCATCCGCCATCCAGAACGCGGGGCACACAATGATCCTCGCGCCGTCGCGAATCAGCTCCCGGAACGCCTCTGGGAAAGCCAGATCCCAGCAGATCAATAGCCCGGCCCTGCCGAGGGGCGTATCGAACGCCCCATGCGGCTGGGGACCCTTGGTCAGATGCGGCCGTTCGTTGTGCCACAAGTTCTTCTTCTCGTAGCGCCCGAGCACATCGCCGTCGGGTCCGATGAAGTAGGCAACGTTGATGAGGTCCAAGTCGTCGTCCTCGCCCTCCGGCTCCACGATGGTGCCGGGTACGATGGAAATGCGGAGTTCCTTAGCTAGTGCTTGATACTTTACCAGATACGCGCCCGATTGTTCACAGCTGGTGACGAAGTCGGGATGGTCCGGTATCCAGGATGTGAGGTGGTACTCTGGCAGGACGGCGAGGGAACAGCCCTGTGAGGCGGCGGAGCGTATATACAATTCTGCCTTCCGAAAGTTATGTTCTGGCGCGACTGCCTGCGATGCTCGTCAGAACTCTGTTCAATCACGGCTAGCTTCTCACCTGGCGCGCGCAAGCAGAAGTGGAAGGGTCATGGAAAAGACGGCAATTAAATGCCGCGGAGAAGGGAGACATCCTTATACGATGCGGGGAACTGCTCTAGGGAGTCCTGACCTTCGGATGCATCTGTATGAGGGCGATCTTGGCCTTGCTCGGCATCGTGACCATGTTCGTCTCGTCTTCGATTGATCCCGCAGATGTACTTCTAAGACAACCGGATGTTGGAGATAACAGCAAACTTTGGTAGAGTTCGGGGTCAGCATGTGAGGAGGATGAGCCAGCTACTGGGAAGCCGACCGCTCATACACTGCCCCGCTGTCTGCCTTGCAGTACAATGCGTTACTAGGCACGACGAATCAAGAATACTGTGCATGGGTGAGAATGATCAAACGCCAAATCATTGTGCGATGTACCCGAATAGGCGGCTGTTGCTAAGTCCATGTGCGAGAAATGATGTCAGAGGCAACCCCCATCGTTTTTCCGTAAATAATGCCACCGCTGCCGTGAAAGTCCGAACCCCAGCCAGCAATTCCGAAAATCAAAGAACAAAAGCAGCCAAGAGGAAAAACAATAACACCGAAGAACCATCTTGCCCTTAACTCGTTTCCGCAGTCGGTTCAAACCGATGTCTTGCAAGGAATATTGTCCGAAATTTGTCGAAGCGCCATCAACGGCGGGACTTGCGTAAGTCTGATGAGAAGGTCCGAATAATATCGTTCTCTGTCGGATTCAATGAGATCATACCATTTGTTTCGTTATAATATGTTGTGTCGCCGTGGTAAATCTTCCAAATGCGAGTAGAGAATTGGAAACTTTCGAGATGAGAGACTAAGAAGCCGACGATCTCGCCTGAGAGAAGATTAGCACGCGATGAGATAGTTGCTCTCGCTGACTCACCTATACCGATGAGCATCAAATTGCGAGCAGCAGATGGATGGAGACCGTATGACCCCAGAAGCAGAGTGCCAGTTGGACAGACGAAGTATGGCACCCATTTCATCCAGCCAGTAGAGCCCTTCAATGAACCGCGAACATCGGATGCCGAGGCTGCCATTTTTTCCAAGGCACCCAGAATGTCTTCTGACTTTTGATGCGCTTCTGTCAAGTGCTCCGTGTGAGTCTCGTACTGCGATGAGAGGTTATCGGTCAGATCGGACAGCTTTCCCAGCCCCTTCGTAGAGTTAGCATCTGACACGTTAAACGATGGAAGAAATGCTCACCTTTTCGAGATTCTCTTGCCGACCAGCAAGTTCGGTGACCCTGAGATGAGATAGTTCCTATTTGCAGCATCAGCCAAGGTCCCTCCTTGAATGTTCATGCTCCTACCATCATGTTTTGGAGAGACGCAGAAGACACCGCAGCAGAAGCGATCGCGGCCATCACAGCACCAAGCTCGCTTTCAGCGCGATCTTTGAAATTCGCCAGCGCAACCTCGTGCAAAGCTGCGACTTCTGCATTGTTGCTCATTGTTGTCTTCAGGAGAACGGACAGAAACTGCTGCAGATTCTGGGCATCTTCGAATCCGGTGCGCATGATATTTCGCGACGCCTTACCATTTCAGCACAGTCTTTTGCACGGGAACAACAATGACAACGTACCTGAGCAGTTTGTATCATCTCATGGGAAAGTGTGTGGTCAATTTCTCGGAGACTATTCCGCAGTTGATCGATATCGGGAATGATGCGACTCAGCTGTTCAGTTGCTTCAGTAGCTCTCTTGTTGATGGCCTGGAAATGAGCTTGAAGCTCCCGTTCGACTCCCTCGGAAAGCTTTGAAAGCACCTCTGTCAAACGCTGATGGAGACGGATACTTTGAGCTGCTCTCGTGTCAGAATGGCTGCGGGAACTCTGAATCAAACTCACCTTTGTCATTGTCTGCACGAGCAGCCTCGCAGAATCTGAGAGCTTTATGACGGTAGCTAACCCAGGTGTTCCATGCCGAATCCGAACCGGCTAAACCTGAGAGGCAAGAATCGATTTGTTGAGGGCTTACATGAAGACGAGGAAACTTTGAGTCGGGAATCTTGGCTAATGACGACTCTCGAAATGGCGCACAATCTGAAGGGATTACGAAGCTTCCCCTCTCAAGATCGCAGATAGCGAGACTTGCGGCATATGAGTCGACAAAGTCTCTGATTTGCCTGCCGCTATCGATGAGAACGGTGGCGTCGTCTTTGCCGTCAAGCAGCTGGCAATTGTTGACAAGTAGACGAGCAGCTATTCGATGGCATAGCGGCTCAGACTCCAGCTCTTGAAGCTCCTGCATGGCGACGGCGTAGATGTTTGGCAGACGAGAAGTAGTTTGTATTCCAAGCGAGGGGCTCACTGCCAATCTCTCCATACTTTGTCCAGCTTCTTGTGCATTGTGACTGCCACCAGACCAGTAGAAGGCTTGGATGGTCGTGGCACTGCATAATATCAGAAAGCCTCCTTGGAGGAGCTCGTATGCGTAACGCCGCATGCCTGCATAGGTTGGTATCGCCCTCGAAGTTGGGTCTTGCAGGTAAGAAATAGGTAGTCGGAGGAAGATGAAGGAAGTGAAGGAAATTATGAGGGGTGATGGACGACCTCGAGAGAAATCGGTTCAATCAATCGGGGAGGATCAACAAGGGAGGCGCGGGAAGATGTCGAGGCAGAGAGGGTGGTGGTGGATGTAGGACGTTGAAATTTGGATCAGCTTCCGAGCTTGTGGAAGGAACGGAGGTAACAGACCAAAGGACAATACTGGCCTACCTAGGTTCAGTATTCTACAGTTGGAGGAAAGTGCCATCTGAGGAAGGGGGAGGAAGGTGCAAGGTTAGGGTCTACTCCTGCCGCTCCCCATCTGCAAAGAACAGGCAATGCTAGAAATATTTTGATTCCAGACTTCTTTCTTGCTCGAGGACTTTTGCGAATTTGGATCCGCCGAGGTTTCTTATGTCTCGGTGATTTCTCGCATCTTTGTCCTGGTTATGACTTTCTCGAACTTTGACCTTTTCTGCCCGAAAGATCGATCAAATGCTATAGGGGAGAGTACTCTTGCACTTACAGTTGAAACATATCCATCACCATTGTCAATGAGTCGTCAGGAGTACTTGTTTGCAAATTCAGTAGCGACATACCCCCTAGCCTCAAGTCTCATGATGCTACACTGGACAAGCAATTACTAGTCCCTGGCACTCGATTCATATTACGACTATAACAAAGCTGCCGAATGATTTTGAAATACATCAGGAGTCTTACATCTCAACTATCCAACAATACCAAATGTTGAGCCGACACCGATCCACCGGACAAGACCAGATTTCTCTGTTGGTGCTCTATCCGCAATCGCATGCCACAAACCTGACAGTAATCATACGAACCAAGCCGCTACCTTAGGAGCCTTTTTCTCTGCTTCCGATGTTGCTCGTAACCAAAAAAAAGAAGAGAAAAAAAAAAAAGGGGGAACGCACCCGTCCCAATCCAGTAACGCGGCTGCAAGTGCCCCATGAAGCTGTCGTTTCGCATACAACGTGATATGCCCGTTCTCAGCGAGGCATCTTTGCAAGGTGGTTCATCACGATCGACGACCATAGGTATCCTGAATCAGACAGTCATAGGGCCACTCGGTCGGTTGGGGTTGTGATGTACGCAACTGCTTCATATCTTCTCTTTCCAAACTACTTCAACGTGCATCAGTTCTTTGTGTAGACAACCTGAGATCTACTCCGCTGAGCTTCCTATTGAGACATGAGCCGCTGACCAGAGATGCTTGTCGCAGACTGTAGACTTGTCAAGGGAGCATAGCCACAGCGTGAGGCCAACCTCGAAATGATACGTAGGAAGGGATGTTGCTGAATTCGTGAATTGCGTCCCGACCATTTGTTATAGTATCCGGATGTTCTGCATTTGCTGGAGGCACTGGAAAGACAAATCTACGAGCGAATCATCGGCAGGTTCTGCCTGATGATGTCCTTCTCTCGAGATTTACGCAGACTCATAGTATATGGACACTAATACAGACGTACACCAAGCAAACGCCACTTACCTCTCCTATCTCACCCAAAGCAGCGTGAGGGGACTGACAGATGTACCGACAACGATCCCACTTAGTGTCGAGGGTAGTGGGCCGGTCGGAATACTTGTGTCAAGTCGAAATACCCTCGTACTCAAGATAGACAACATCACGCACCAGGCTGTTGATGACATCCACAAGCCGACGCGTAGAGGCGGTACGCTGTCCTTCCAAGAGAAAGAGACAACAGAACGCATTATCAGATTGCTACCTATTGAATGAGCCGCTGCAGAATCATATGGGAGAGTTAGAGAGCGTAGAGCTGATTGGATGACCCGAAAACCATCGAACCAAAGAAGCCAAACCATGTGCTGAACAAACTGCCTGTCTAGTGCTTTTCTCCGCTAATGCCGCATGACGTATACATACTCATGCCGCGAGAACCGCGACATCTACGCTTCTTCTCCACCCGTCTGCTTGATAGCAATAGGCTCAACTTCGTCTTTTTTCTCCTGTATGGTAGCCTCGACCACGGTCTCGCCAGCCATGTTTGCAGTCAGGGTCTTCGTCTCTTCTTTGTAAGGCTCCGACTTGGCATCCTCTGATACCGGAGCCTCGGTCTTGGAATCATCTACCTCTTCTCCGGTAGGTTCCGTGGATAACGTCTTCTCCGTAGACGAAGCCTCCGCTGGCGTTTCTGTTTCAGAAGGCTCGACCCCTCCTTCTTTCTTCGTTTCTGAGGGGGCGTTCTCGATCTCGGGAACAACCGCCTTTCGCAGCTCAGGCACTGGACTGTCAACCTCAAGATTGCCGTTGTCACCGATGCTCCAGCATACTCTCAGAGGCGAGAAGGACAGAGTAGGTGCTGAAGATTTGACTTCGGCGACCGGCGTCGCAGCCTTGGCCGGAGCCCTGCGTTGAGGACCCCGCGCACGACCTTTTCGAGCATCGGATAAGGGTGCCTTGTCCTTCTCCTCAGCCACGTCCGCAGCAGGTGCCTCCTCCTTCTTAAGAGCCATAGGACCAAGCTGGAGGCGCTTGTTCAAATCCGACATGAAACCGGCTTGAAGAGCTGCAATCTTGCCACCGACAGGCCTAGCGGGAATAGCGGGTTTTTGTTTGGGGGCCGCATCTTGCTCTCTAGAGTCGGCGGCTGACGGAAGAGTCTTGTTAGGGCGCACGGGAATCTGAGGCTTTGGCTTATCTGACACTTCAGGCCTCGATTTGTCGTCACTGAACGTTTGCTTCGGACGAGGTCGTTCGGGGATGGCAGGCCGTTCCGAGGAAGCACTCGAATCTGAACCCTGCTTGTGAGGACGCGACGGAATCTCGGGTTTCTGGGCGGAAGCCTCCTCAGGAGGCTCAGGGGTGTCGATAATTGCCTCGTGCAAGAGGCTTTCGGGAGTGTCTTCCCAGACATCGCGACTGGGGAAACGATTCGTCATGCTGGGGCGAGTGTCCTGCTCTTTGGTTTGCTGCAGCTGGGTAGGCAGTGGCTTCTTCTCCTTGGTATCCAGACCACGAGCCTCCTGCTCTGCGAGCTCTTCCTGTATCCGAGCGAAGGCGTGGGCGGGAGTTTCGGTACGAGGTTCGGAGCGTCGCCGGGGCGAGGGGCGGGACTCTTCTACGGGTTCAGGCGTCGAGACCTCGGCGGTGTAGTTTACGCTGTCGGGAGCATCTTCCCACACATCCTTGCTGGGAAACTTGTGACGGGGCTTCCAAGTGTTTGCCTCTGATTCGGCCTTCTTGGCCTCTTCGTCGGGGAACAACGGCTCGTACTCTTCGACGTCCTCCAGCGGAGTCGAAGTCAACTCCGTCTGTGACTGATTGTTGTAGATGCTGGTGGGTCGACTAGTTGGGCGACTGGGCGCCTTCTCAATCTCAAAAGCGCTGCCGGAGCGCTCTGGTGGTGGCTCAACAGCGGGATGCAGGTCGTACGGGTGAACATCCTTCTCTCGCTCGTCCTCTGCAAGAATGGGAGCGTTATACTTACTCTCATGGCCAGGATCGTGGGCAACGAAACTCGCGCGGCGATCGTGGGACTCGTCAACATGAACAGTACCGTCGTCGCTGTCAGCATTGTCGGGCGCCGAAACAGCGATATCAGGATGTGAGTCCCTGGGGCTCAGCGGCGACTTGACACGGTGGACCTCGGGAGACCTCGAGGCAGGGCGAGGGGATGACATGCGCGAGGTGTACTCCTCTGAGGCATGATAACCAACCTCCTCACTGGGGGTTCCAGCGTAGATAGCGGAAGTGCCTGCCAAGATTAGCGTCTGCAAGTGATCAGTAAACTAACGTGCTTACCCATTCCAGACCCGCGGCTGTGGGTGTCGTGAACAATCTTGTTGAGGTCGGTACTGCTCATGGCGTAGTCGTTCTGTCGGTCGTGAAGGTTGGTGGTGCAGTCCTTCTTCAACGAGTCCGGGTGCCTGTCGTACCAAGCCTTCTCAAATTTATCCTTGGGAAGTGCGGAGCTGTGGCCATGCAGACCATAGCTACCCGGTGGGAGTTCGTTGAATCCACGGGAGCTGTGCTTGCGGGAGTGGTTTCGTGGTGTTCCAGACCGCAGAGCCTCAGGCGCGGCGGCAGAGCCGGGGGCAGGAGACGGAGCCTGAACGTCGCCGAGATGAGGGTTCATAGGCACGCGCTGGCCAATCTCGGGAATGCCTTGTTCCTCGTCCCCGAAGACGCTCTCCGACTTTTGGGACATCTGGCTAGAACTGGCCTTCTTCCTCAGACTGCTAGGACGAGTCTCATCGCTGCTAGGCTTGCCAATCCCGAAGGAGGCAGCCTTGTCCGAGTCCGTACGGGTAACAGCCTGGACCCTCTGCTTAGCGCTCTGAGCCGACATCGTAGGCTTAGGAGCATGCAGCTTGAGGTCCTCGGCAGCAAAGCGGGTGTGCTCAGGAGAGGCGGGTGGCTTCGCCAATCCCTCGTTGACAACATCGTATTCGTTGCCCTCCTCGCCAACGGAAGGCATGGACACGCTGCCCGGGCGATGGACAGGTTCTGAGGCGAGTAAGCCATTGCTCGGGGAAGAGCGAGTGGCCTTGGGGCTCTTGGAGAAGGGGCTGTCGTTCAAGGGCGAGGGAGCGAAGCGGTCGGGATTTGGGGAAATTGATCGGTCGAAGCGTTTGATGGGACGAGGAGGGATCTTGGGAAGAGTAGTTGTATTCGTGTTCTCCTCTTTTTCCGTACTCCTAGAGGGTCTGGGAGGGATGACCGGCGGTTGTACTGATGCGGTAGACATGGCGTCCTTATTCGTAAGGATTTGCCGGTAAGAAAATAAGTACGGGCTCGATGGATAGAAGTGAGGCGTCGTAGGTTATGTTATACAAGCAACCGTGAGGATGGACCTAAGTAAGTGCAAATAACTGCAATTAGTAGCTAGTTTTGGCGAGGTATCAAAGCAGAGAGCAAGTCACAACCCCCGGTCCTGTTCGGTGTACCCGTCTCTCTCGACGCTCTAGGGGGTTGGGTTCTTTTGTGGGTGGCAGGGTAATTAACAGCTGAATGCGAGATAACAGGCTGCCCAGGAGAGATAGGATAAGGTGAAAACAAGTAAGACAAGGGGCGGGAAGGCGAGGGTGAGACTGCAAAGTTTGGTGGTGGATACAGCGATCTTGAGTTTCTGTCTCAATCTTGTTGATAAGTGCTCCCTCCCATGTGATAAACGTAGTGTCATATCACGATAAAATAAGGAACAGGTAAGAGGCCTGCAACATAGCATTGCCTTGCCTTGTCCTTCCCAAATTTGGGGCCGACGATAGCTGAGTCCGGCTGAGAACCAGGCGGGCTCGGGATTCCCAATAGCGCCATGATGGTGTGCTGACAATGTGCAACAAGGCATTGGACGACCGCTGGGGTGGAAGGGGGCAGGGAAATCATGCAGATCAACCGAGCAGGAAGCTCAGGGCGGGGGAACAGGAATTGGCAGGACACAGGGGCGGGAGGGAACGCAGGAGTGCCGAGAAGGAGCCACTTACAGCTTGGATTAGGTTGGGATAAGGATAAGGATACGGAGCTGTTGCTCTGTACCTGGTGGTGTAGATTGGTAAGGTGCCCCAGATGATGTATTCCGTCGGACGTGAAGTAATCGATGTTATTGCAACACGCTGGGTGTGACAAGGAGGTAAATGTTCAGAGAACCGATTTGCAGGCTGATTAAACGCATTGAAAGAATTTGACGTTTAAAAGACAGGGAGCGGCAGGGGACGGAAGGTCACGACAGCGTCGACTTATATATTCTGGGTTGACGAAACCAGCAGGCTCGGTGACGGTACTCCTGCTGCCCTTCATCCAGTCACGAGCGACGCAGTCCATGGGGTCAGTACAGGGATGCTCGATGCTGGTACAGCGGGAGTAAAGGGGTGTACTTCACGTCAGAGGCACCGATGCTGCTGGCGAAGAGCGTGTTGTAACTTAACTACCTGCCGACCTACCTCAGCTACCTTGGGTAGTAAGGTAACGTAAGGTAAGTTGACAAGTTATAGTTGTGTTTAAAGCTGTTTTGCTTGCGACGATACAGTAATTCTCCGCTTCATCCACACCGTGCTACCTGATCTTTTTTTTGGGGAGTCCACAGCACCCCGCCATTGAGCCCACTACTGACTGCATAATACCTTACTTGGAGGGCACACGCTGGAGGAAGGAGACAGGGCAAGAGCGAGCAGCCGGCAGGTACGTGGCCAACGTACCTTCCTTCGGTATCGCGGGACTATCAAAGCATGAGGCAGCCAGCTGGTTGATGGGAGAAGGTGAGCTGTCCAAGCTGTTGCCAGGCCACTGATTCGTACGGGGATCGTTGAGCAGGTATCTCCCCGAACTTGAATGCTTCTGTGACCGCAGTCAGACAGGGAATTCGTCTGTGGCTCCGAGCCTAAGCGGAGAAAGGATCAAAATTTTGAATCATCCCACCTCCATCGATCGATTGAAATCCGGCAACCACTGCATTCCCAAGAGGCTCAATTGGGTGGAAAAAACACAACACAACTCGACTAGAACAAACCCGCCGAAGCCCTCCGCCGGCCACCCGTCTGTCCGCTTTCAGGGAGCCCCAAGTTCTTAGAAAGGGGGGGGGGGGGGGGGGGGGGGGTGTTTACCTGGCAAGTGGATTCCTCGGTCATCACCTGTCAGCGGCCGGACACCAGCTCAGCGTCGAAATCTAGAATCAGAAACGAACGAAACCCATCCCGAAGTCACCTGCGTCAAGGAAATCCTAGGCCTACACAGTGTTGAAGGCTCATTTGGCTATTAGCTTGACGCGTCATTCCAAGCATATCCGTCACTCCAGTCTTGAGGTCGGGGTCTGTCGCCTAAGGAACCTTCGAATCTTTAGCTGGGCATGCTGAAGACTCCGTCTTTTGAACTTTTTCCCGACCTTCACATGGCCAGCTAACATTTCGCTCACCTAGTCCAACTCAAGCTCGCCGCAGAGGGACTCGCTGGCCTAGCCTCTAATAGTGGAGAACGTTTCGATTGGGAAGCTGGCGGACGGGCTCCCTTAACCCGGCCGAGCTCTCCACTGAAAGCTCGAAGAGTCAGTCATCCGCTGACCATAACCGTCTCCCCCTACGACACCAGGCTCATGCGGGCCAGACCAGGGCGACCCCTCAAGTACTGCGGTACAATCCTAGGTACAGCATGAGGCCTGACAAGTCCGTCAGAACACCCACTGTGCGACTCGACGAGCAACTCAAGTGTCAGCCAGGTACTCGAGGAGAACAGAAGCCCCACCAGACCACGAAATGCTGCAAGCTTTGCGTTGATAAGACCGGCTTGCAGCTGGCCAGGCGACGGTGGTCTCGTCCATTTTGGATCTCGATACAACAAATTCCTACACAAAATATGCATCCAAGAGGGACAGCCGCTTTAAACATCCCTGCCGCTTTGCAACCGCAACCTGCCATTGGAACGAGTTCGTGATCGTGGCCGCGACGATTTCCATGTCCAGCGAGGTACTCAACCTGTACCCGTTCTTCACCGCAACAACGAGAGATAACAGATCCAATTAATTGAATTTTCACGTCTCCCGTGCTGCAAATGCGGGCGCCGTCGAGGCCGGGCTTCAGCTGGTCCCGAAATGATTCATCAACACCGCCCCTCGGGCTTCGATGGCTGGCGGCGGATCGCTTGCGGGCTGCTTGGAGGGCATTTTTCGACACAATTCGCTTTGGAGCTTTAGCAGTCTATCAATGCCTTACTCACATGGGCAGCCTTCCACCTGACCGTTATTGGGGTGGCTTCGTCAAGCGACAGTCATCAGCTCTAGGATCTGTCTTCTGCATCGGACGGCTGGTTGCCACGGTCTTGGCTCCCTCCCACCGTATGCAGCCACAGAGCCATCGCATAGTTTCCCGCAACCCAGTCACCTTCCCTCACTGGTTCGACTGATGGCATTCTAGTGGAGGCTTCAATTACAAAGTCGTAAGCACCGCGATCGTCAACTGGAGCCGGGAGGAGCAACAGCAGCAACGCCATCCTTCGACAATGGATCCACGGACGTCCCTAGACTCGACCCAGAATTATCATGCCTTCAATCTTCAGATGATTCAAGATGCCCGAGCAACAGCGATTGTCGGCAAAACAGGGTTACTTCGTACAAGCGTTTCTTCCATTTTCGTCTCTTCAGGATCAAGGCATAAAGCAGTGTCTATTCTGTCTGCGGTACACACTTTCCCCCCAAAGATTTCCCGCCTTACCCTTGCGGGGAGAAATAGTCAATATCCGGACGTGGCAGAGGCGTGGGGACCAAGACCAAAATCTCCATTTAGCTTTCACAGTGTGTTAGACGGTTGCTGGAGCGGGCCAGAGCCCAGCTTCCTGGGGTGCCGTTCATTGGATCGACGGCGAGGCTGATGACGCCACAGCGACTGTTGGAAACCATTCGCGCCTTTGAGGTCTGGCAAAGGCGGCAGGCTGCATGCTGTAGTTAAGTTACATTCGGTCATAAAGTCTTCCTCTCTTTCCTCCAAGACCACACCTGCCTTCAACACGTAGGTTGTTCCTCGTCCTTCGTCAGTTTTGGCCCTGTCTATGAGGTGGGCATGACGCCAATCCTCGATCCCCCACGGGAAACCAACTTAGATTTACGTCAACATTCATGGTTTCGTAAGACTTGGAGAAAGTCTCGGAGTTCAAAAGATCCCGCCTCTCAGAGGTGACTTGGCTGCTCAGACAGCTCTCGCCCTCTTGTTGGATTAGCTCCCTCAATGCAATATACTTGTTGTTCTCGCCCCTAAGCCCACTTGCGAGGAGTCTTCTGCTCAAAAACTTGACAGTTAGGGGACAGTCAGAAGCTCGGGAGCGCTCACCGCTATTATTTGGGTAGCTTCACTCCTGAAGCGTAACTTCAGTCGACCCTGGCTCCGGCTTCACTGATACTTGTTTTCCACGACCACTCATGTTTTTATAGTGCCAGCAACGCCCAAGGGTCCAAGGGACAACCAGTTTCGTGACGCAGCAAGAATGCTTTCAAACAGTAAATTGAATGCAGTGAACAAAGCTCCCATGATCGTAGGAGCTTCTAGGAACCAACGCGCAGCCGGGTTCAAATACACAAAGCCTGTGCTCATTCCGGGACGCCGAGCTTCCTTCCCGACCACGCCGGCCGTTGCGTATCAAAAAAATACATTTCACATCTTCGCTACTTTCCAGATTCCCTGCGCGGCGCAAATGCGACTGATTGCTAACAGCCCCCCAACCGTTTTCCTGTACACTCATCCAGTCGTACGTCTCCTTTTGTCGTGCTTCCAGGCACTGGATATCATTGTTGATGTTGTCGCGCCTCTCTCCACCCAGAAAAGGAGGTATCTCGTGCCCGCATATGTGTATACCACTACGCAGGACATCAGACATGGCCTTAGACAATCATCTGAGCGACACCCTGGCCTCCAAGGGTCTTGCTGCCAACGAAGGCCTGGCCCTTAATGGCGGCAAGGAGGTAGCAGATGGCGGTCAGAGAGAGGAAGACACCAGCGGCGACCAAGCTAGACGTGACAATGATAGTGCTGAGGAACTGAATAACGGCCATGACAGCATACGCGGCGGCGCGCATGTAGTTGGTCGAGATCTTGCGGATGAGGCCATCGAAGGTGGAGGAAGTCGGGCAGATTCGGAGCAAAAGCGGGATTTCAATGAAGAGAATGATCAAGGACGAGGCGCTGTCGCAGGGTTTTGTTAGATAAAACTCCGTGCACGATCGATGACGGGTGTGAGACAGGAGGGAAGGCTTACATGGCAAGGGCGCAGAAGATGATGAGCAAGAGGTGGATTGTAAAGATATTCGCAATTCCTAGAGCCAAGCACAGGATCATGGACAGGACACCCAGCCTTGATTGATCAGGTCAGCTGTCATTCTTCCTGAGCATTCCTTGAATCCGAAAGTATCTACGGTCAGCACGCCGGCCGGATGCAATCGCAAAGTATGTGGAGATCATCGGCGACGGCGTGGTTTGATAAGATTCGGTAGACGGCCATTCGAAGAGGGTATCGCGTAGGTCCGAAGTGCGACTGGATGGGAGCTCTTACCATTGTCCATAAATGCCTTTCACGCTGGTTAGCTTTGAAAACAACACCGAGGGCGGTGATGGGGGAAACATACTAAAGTTGCGGGTCGCGAACTCCTCCTTGAGCGTCATGTTGATCGATGAATTCGTCGATCCAGAGGTTGTAGAACTTGTAGGTGGTTTCTCGTTCGGTGTACGTGGACTCTCAGAGCTCTCGCGATGGGTGGGGATGTTCCCAAATCCAGCTCAGTCACGAAGGGTGACGGGACGGAGATCGACAAGCTTGCGACGGGGGTCCGTGTCGGATATTCTTGGTTGTCGTCGAGGTTTAATGAGTGATGCGATTGAGTGATGCGATTGAGTGATACTCAATGCAAAGGAAGAAAGGCGCGGAGGTGTGTGGTAGGTAAGGTAGGACGAATATCGTGGACGCAAGCTTTCAGCCGAGAACAGGTGAGGTGTTGTTGTCAGCTATTTTGGGGAAAGACGACACGGCGAGGCAAGTCGTCGTACGTAGCCTCTTTTGCCGAATATGAGGCTTGGAACTGGGGGGTGGAGCTTGGCTTTGAGCCAGTCAGATTGCTCAGGTTGATCTGGGTAGGTACCATGTAAGGTGCCTTATTACAGAAAATCAGGTACCTTCGTTACGGCGGGTGCTGCTGCTGCTGCTAGGCGGGCGGTCCGTTCTGTTGGGGAAATGGTTGCCAGCAGATGTCTGCAGTTTCGCTGCTGCACTTGAACAGAGCACTTCGAAGACTCATTTTTATAACCTCGAGTTACCTATCGAGGTTCACGGCGTCCCATGGCTCACTCTGAGTCTTCCAGTTCAAGGTTTTACTTAAAATCGTCACAGTAGTCAGTAACTACTGTTAAGTATTCATTTCTCATTCGGCGTGGAAAAGACCCCGTTTTTTTCGGACATAAAGGTTACTAAGTAAGTGTAGAAGACGGGGGCTCTTGAACAAGATGATGCAGGTGCAGCCCAGTTGCAGGTGCACGCAGGTGCAGGTGGCTCCACCGTTTGGCCCGGCAGCCGAAGGGTCCAGTGCAGCAAAGCTGTGAACCTGAAAGCTAGCTAGCTGTCTACAACTTGGACCTCACCTCACGTAGCGAGGTGCAACGCCTGGGCTGATTCCAAGTACCTTAAAACCAATTGAGATCCAAGGTTCAGGGCTGGCTCTTCCGCTTCTCTCCCTTGCTTCTCTTTGGCCTTGAAGGTAGGTAGGTAGGTAGGTATTCGTACGGTACCGTACCGTACCTTCAGCAGGCATTCGTGTTCAACAAGGCGTTCCGTCCAGTGTAGGTGGGGTAGAGATGCCGTCTCCCTTTCCTCGTCCTGTGGCTTGGGTTGTGTGCCCTGTGCTTGGGGTTTCCCCTTGTTCCCGCGTGGGGTCCTCTTCTCGAACATATTAAAAGACACATCACCTTCTTCTTCTTGTCCAGTCTGGATCGGTGGTGGCTGCTCCGAGGATGCAGTCCAATCACCCAGGACGTTTCGCCAGTACTAAGACCCTTAAACCGGGGCGAAAGATGGGATGTGTGAGAGGTTTATGAAACGACGTCCTGACACTCTCCGGGCCCGGGCCAAGCACGGTCGATCTCTCTGCCGAGGTACCGTACCGCAGGAACCCATCTAATGGGACCCCATGTAACCACTTTTCCTACCAGTAATGTACACCTCCTCCAGCATTCCAAACATTAGTTCGGTACTTTGTGGGTCGAAACTGGAGCTATATGATGTGCACTGAGCTGGGGGTGCCGGCTGGTCAATATACATTGATTTGTATGTAAAAACGTTAATTTTAAGGTACTAGGTACAAGTCCAAAGTCACTCAGAATAGAATAGGCCCTCCTTCAGCTTCAATAACCATCTATAAGTATTCAGGTATTAAACGCGCGAGGTTATATAAGTAGTTTTCTAGCATTACCTACCAGGCCTCTTCAACGACTTACCAAAGCTAGGCAAGGTTTAGGCTCTATATATTATAGTACTCTTTAATCCACCACTTCATCCAAAATTAGACATTTTTAATAAGGTTTAGGTTAGGGCTCTAGGCTAGCTATTTGAGAGTATTAATACTATAAGTATATAACTACTATTTTATAAATTATATACTATATAGTCCTATATTATTATATTAAAAAATTACTTATTATAATATAATATAATAAATAAAGTTATTAATAAGGAGTAAAATATACCTAAAAAAGACTTATTAATATAGAATATACTAAAAATAAATCTTATAATAATTATAAATAAAATATATTCTTAATACTTCTTAGTATTAATATAACTAAGGGATTTATCTTATATAAAGTATAGCTCTTTTAAGTAATTAATAATAGCCCCCTAGAGTATCCAGCCATAGCCCTTTTATTAAATAATAGCCTAGGCCTCCTCTAACTTGGTAATATAGTGTATTATTTATTACTTCTATATTGGGTTATTAGTAGCCTAGGTCTCATTGGAAAAGATAATAGGCCCAGCCTCCCAGTCTTCTAGTTGTGGGAAGCAGTAGAGGAGCTCACAACACAACTATACTCTTTTTTACTTATATAAATATATGAGTTTAATAGTATAGTATTGTTTCTCCCTAGTATAGCTCATTTACTTAAGGGTAATTATAATAGCCTTATTACTAAAGTTCTTAAGGCCTAGAATTAAAAATTATAAATTAGGCTATAGTATTTAATATATAATAATATTATTAGTATTAAGGAATTTATATATTTATTATTATATATATTTAGGTATATATTTATAAATAACTTAAGATTTTTATAGTAATAAATAGGTTAATAGAGATTACTATACCTACTATATTATAAAACCTATCTTTTTAGTAATCTCTTTATAGGTCTATTTAGTATACTTATAAAGGGTAATTACTATTAATCTCTTGTTGTGTATAAGTTTATTATATTATAGAGTAGGGTTATAATAATGTGGGCTCTAAAAAAGCCACTACCTAGCAATCTTGCCCTATATATAGTAGGCGCACTAGGTAGTGGGTATTAAATAAATATTACTATTTTAGCTATTAATAAGGCTATTAATATTCATAGTAAATTATTATAGTTAGGTAGGTAGTAGTAGTAATATTTAGTAGAATAATAGTAGAATAAAATTTAGTGGGTAGTGTAGGTATATATTTTAAATATTTATACTTTTAACTATTTTTTAGTGGAAATTACTAGAAAAGTAACTTATGTAATTAATAGTAGATCAGTGGGGCAAGTTAGCTGCTATGGCCAATAGTAGCCCCTGTATTGTATATGTACTAATGTTTGGAATGCTGGAGGAGGTGTAATTATAATAACAAACTTAGTACTATTCCCAGTACTTTAAACAAGAAGGTTCACTATTCCTCTAGCAAGAATAATAATCCATAGAAAGCTGAGTTGATTTTTCTTCTTTTTTAAAAAACAAAATCGGTCGATCTCTTTGTGTTTCTCGTTGAATGGGTTTGCTCTGATGATGGCAAGGTGGGAGAGTTCCAACCGGTGTTGAAGTGAGTTATTTGCGATTCATCTACGTCGCCACGGTGCCTTTCTGCACTGTTGGTTGAACCTTTTGATATTTTCCAGGCAGCTGTTTTGTTCAATTTTCCCACGCCATGCGGACACGATGAGGGGATACACGCGTCCGAGGTTGGCTTACGTGGACAGTTTCAAAGCCTCTTTCATAGGCAGCCAAACATTTGCACAGCCACCAAGAACTGTCCATTCTTCCGGGCCTGGCAGACTTCTCGACAAGATGCTTCCGAAGCCTTGTACTCCTTTGCAGTACTCATGATGGTACCTAAACTCGGCTTGATGCGTTGCCAACGCCAATCTTGTAAAATCCGACTTAGCCATTGGTTCCGGACGGGAGGACCGAGGCCGGCATTCGGACCGGCATGCTTCTCCCGTGCCTGGGGCCGCAGAGCAATGGCGCTGGGTTTCTAAATGCAACGTCCGCAACGGACAGCCGTTCCGTTGCAACCTATACGCTTATACGTTGGAGTGTTTCTTGATCCTCTTGTGCATCACACCGACGTCTGCCCAATCTAAGTCCTCTTAGAGAATCGCGTGGGAAACAAGGCTCATGGGGTCCGGCGGCAGCGTACAGCGGCGTGAGTGTGGAGATCAACGGCGTAACAGTCAGCGCCAAGCAATCCATCGGGTCCTGATCTAGAATTAGGTAGGGTCAGTTGCCATTACATCATAACAACGACTATTAGCCCATCGTAGGAACGCACATTTCGCGGATGATCCGGTGTGATATTAATATATAGGAGCATTGTTCAACTTGGACTGCCAAGCCGAGAAAAGACAACCTGATAACATTCACAGCAAAGCTTTTAGTTCGGCTGCTCAGCTATAACTCCGAGTCAGAAGAAATCGGAATACCCCGCCCCGCTCCCTGATCAAATTGTTGGCCATATTGAACTCCATGAAAAACATCGTGGCCCCTACACGCGGAAGTTGGGATAATCTCACGTCACATCATATTAGATGTCACTATGGTGTTAACCGTCCTCACCGATGACCAGATCAAGGCAATGCTGGCCGACCTTACAGCTGACGAGTTCGAAGGCTTCAGAAAGGTCATCTCACACGCCCTTCATGAGTACTCGACCAATGCCACCAACATCGAGGATGGCACCTACCACCAACCGCATCGCATCTCAACTGAAAACTTCAAGACTGGCGCAACGACTTTGTACATGCCTTCTGTCGGACCTCAGGGAATGGGCTGCAAAGGTACGTTTGAGACCCCTGTTCTTCTTGCCAACATACTTCCTCTAACATCTCAACAGTCGTGACTTTGAGTTCAAGCAAAGCTACCCAAGATCCCTCAAAAGAACTCATCCAACCAACAGGCGCAGTAACTCTCCTCTCGCCCTCCGGCCAGCCCATCGGCTTCCTCCATGCAAGGACTCTGACAGCTTTTCGCACCGCTCTTACTTCAACCTGCCTCCTTGCCCGCCGCAGCCAGGTGAAGACGGTAACATGCTTCGGCGTTGGGCTGCAGGCGTACTGGCACATCCGTCTGGCGCTGCTCATCCGGGGATCGACCATCAAACACGTCAACATCATCAACCGCCGCTTCTCAGACCAAGCACGGGTGTTCCTCAAACAGTTCTACCACGTGCCGGCACACATCAAGGAGCGCGAGGGGTGGGCCGAGACGACGTTCAGCATCCTCACGCCTGGGTACGGAGAGTTTGCGCGGCTGCAGAGAGAGCAAATCAGAGATGCGGACGTGGTGTACACCTGCACGCCGTCAACGGAGGAGCTTTTTGAGGCCGAGGTGCTGACGAGCCACGAGGGACGGAGGAAAGGTAGGCTGATATGCGCTATTGGGAGCTATACGCCCAGGATGAGAGAACTTCCAGTGGGGCTACTGCAGCAGGCTACGAGGCAGGAAAAGGCGCATTGGCACTTCCACAAGCATGCGCCGGAAGGGGGTGTTGTTGTGGTTGACACTCTGGACGGGGCATTGAGAGAGGCGGGCGAAATTATCGCGGCTGGGTTGCAGCCTACGCAGTTGGTCGAGTGCGTATCTCACACAGTGTATCCTTTCGAGAAGAGGGGAAAAAAAGCGAAAAAAAGAACGATGGCTGACGATTGCTTTAGGCTTGGCGAGCTGATCATGCTCCGTCGCATGCGGGAGGAGGAGGAGGAGGCTGAGTATGAGGATGAAGATGAGGATACGGCGAGCATTGATCCATCTGAGCTGGAGAAGCTTGAATTCACAGGAACACCGTCTGTCAAGTCCGTATTCCCAGGTTCGCAAGGTGACTCAAGATCGTCTTTCGGCAAGGACTCGACGAATAGCGGAAAGGAGCCACGTCTGCACCGCCGTAGTTCGAGCCAGAAGTCGGCGGACAAGCATAAGAAGGAAAATGAGTTGGTTAGATGGCTCCGGGAAGGAACCGTGATTTATAAAAGTGTTGGATTGGGGTTGATGGATTTGGCGGTGGGAATGCATTTGGTCGAGTTTGCAAAGCAAAAGGAGGTTGGAACACAGGTTGAGGGATTCTAACAACTGCGCTCTCGAAGGAAATGAGCATCTTCGTATCTATTGAGAGTATCCCGGGCGTTTGGATTACATCCCAATGAAGCTACACTCATACGCGCTCGAACCGCAGCAACAGACGCTCAGCTATCGGTCGTGCGGTATAGGTGTCGTCCTGTTCAACGTCTGTGTCATCGACTATGTGCGTCGTAAAGTTGGTCCAAATGGCCGCTGCGATGAACTTCATTTCTGCAATCGAATATGTTAGTCATTCGTGCTGTGAGCATTGTCGCAGCTGCTCACCATTCATTGCGAAGTTGGATCCAATGCACATCCTTCCTCCACTGCCAAAAGCCCAAAAATATCGATTCATCTCCCTGCGCTGCTCCTCGCTAGTCTCGGACTCGAGCCATCGCGTGTGATCCCAGACCTGCGGCCTCGGAAACACTTTCTCGTTGCGATGCAATGTGTAACCCAGAGCAGCAACGCGAACGCCTCCCGGGATGTGGAAGCCTCCGAGCTCGCAAGACGGATACGGTGTGCGCCGAGGCTCGGGGCCGGGGATCGGGGCGTGAAGGCGGAGGGTTTCCATGACGATTGCGTGGAGGATCGGAAGTGCATCAACCTGTTTGGGATCTGGGAGTGCTGGTGGGAGTGATTTATACGTCTGCATCATCAAGGGAGGATCCAGTGTCAGCAATTCTTCTCTAAGCCTCTGCTGCAGTCCTTGGGACCGGCATAGATGCCACGCCATATATGTCAGCGCAATACCGGCCGTTTCCTGTCCTGCTAGAACCTGGTCTAGAACTTCGGATGCCATGGATAAGCCCTTCTGGAGGATGGTGGTAGAGTAAAGCAAAGAGTGTTTCCCGTAGACTTTACGCTCCTTTTCAATCCCAGCCTCTATGGCCTTGAACACGACGGGCTCATCTGCAATTTCTTCTTTTCCTTGAATAATCCCATCGCGCATGAACTCATCGGTTTTCTTGCACAGTCTCATATTCCAGTCTCGCAACTCAGCATTCGCATCGTCTACCCAGGCAGGATAAGGCTTCATCATCGGCCCCATTCGCCCAAGGAATGCTGTCAAACGTGGCATCTCCTGAGGCCAGAAGCCATATCTTGCGCGGACGAGATATAATTGAAGCCAATGGTCTCTGTATGATTTATCTCTGAGGAAGTCCGTACTGTTGTGTAGGCCGAATATGTAGGCTGTGATGAAATCCATCGTCGAGGCTAGGAAAGTGGAGAAGACTTCAATCCCCCGGGGCTCAGGTCCAGTCGCGGATTCAAGAAGCAGAGGCAGCAGACGGTCGAAGAGGAGGAGCCGCGTTTGAGCCTTGGCGGCTGGGGATGCGTGAATGAAAGACTTCGAGTAGGCGTTTGAGACCATGCGTTTACGAAGGGAGTGGGCTTTGGCGTCGAGAGTTGAGAACATGCAGGGGACGCTTTGGCGAGACGTCAGTTTCGATGTTAAGAACCGGCGGTAAGTTGAATTCCTTACCCGTAGTTGTCGAAGATGGAGTACCATTGGTCCTTTTCGAAGCCTCCTTGGTAGACTGTCTTGAGAGCATCGTAGCCGTCGACGCTGATTTCATTGGGACCTATTCGCACCACGGGACCAAGTTTCAGGTGTGCCATATGAAGAGAGCGATTCTGCTGGTTGTGTTTCCTAGCAAGGAGAATCCAGAGGGATGAGATGCGGCATGACCAGTGCGCTGCTGGTATTCTGGCTAGAGGCGAGATGAGAACGGGATAAAAGATAAGTTTGTATACAAGCCAAAGAGCAAGGGAGCCTTCGGCGAGATATACCAAATTGCTTCCCATGTTTCTATGGCTCTCCAATGCTTGATAAGAAGATGGTGATACAATCGCACTCTTCGTATGGGAAGATGGTCAATCGGCAGGGGTCATTGTAAGTCGATATGGTTATCGGTCAAACCAGACAGGATGGAGGTCAAGATCCTTGCTCGTATTGACTGTCTGAGCAGCTGTGCTTTCCCAAGGTCGGCGCAATGTAGGAATGTTTCTCGAGACCCGCGTGAAACCGAGAGCTCTGCCACGGTGGTTGCTCTTATTATCACGTATATCGCGTACCCGTCTTATCTTGGAGTTCATCTGAGTTAATACCGAGGTGCACTAACAGCGGGGTCAATGGCTGCGTCTCAGGATAACGGGCCGTGCTAGTAGAACGCCAATGCCGACTCCAGGGCTGACTCAACCGATTCAGAGGGGGGTGTAGCATAGCATGTGTTCAAATGATGGTGTGCTGAGGTAGCATGCAAACTGCACGATACTTATTTGTGTTCGTGTCTCTTCAATGTCGGGGCTAGAAGGAGGGAAAAGAGCTTATTAACTCAGAATGTGACGAGTGCTATGATGGGTAATTGCATACAGAGCCCAGCCGAAGAATTATGCATCAAACAAGGAACTTGCTATGTCATAGGAACACATCCACCAATCCTTTTCTGGTTGATCTTACCTTAGGCTGCCACTAGTCATAGTGACTCTTCCTCTCGTCACCTTCGTACGCCGGCTTCAGATTTTTAAGCAAAGTTTTGGCCACCCAAGGCAAAGGATGCGAAGGGATGAGGTACACTAGACTTTGAAAGTTTACGGACAGTTCCTTGGAGTTTACTTTGCAGTTTCCCCGTCGCTAAGAAGAGTTTTCAGTCCCTTCTCACTCCACAACTATCAGTATCACAACTTGCCATCACATCCCATCCCAGCGATCAACTCCCCCGGCCGTCGCTGATTCTCAATGCAACTGCCCCACAACCCTTTATGTCACTCGAAACAACCATCAGGAAAATAAACCAAGTTCTCAAACAAACTCTGCACAGAAATCATGTTTGATCAGCTCCCTGACGACATCGTCTTGGAGATAGTTTCCCACCTGAGGACTGCCCGCGACGTCGCCAGGCTTGCATCGTCCTGTAAACATCTCAATCACCTCCTCAACCAAGATGGCTGGCGCACCTTTGTCAGAACCTGCTTCCCTCTCCTCCATCTACCCCTTGGCTCTCAACCCAAATGGAACGACCTCGCAGATACCTTGACTCGCCAGACGCGGGCCTGGGATACAAAGGCCTTCCAGCCCATCGCCTACACCGACTCCGGCCGTCAGGACGGCAACTTCTTTACGGGCTTCACTAATGCTGCTCGGCCTTTCCACCCCGTCATAGACGCCCGCCTGACCTTTGACAAGAGCTGGGAGATTGTGTCGTGGGGTGCCGGCGAGGACGTCGTGGGCCGTTTCAGACCGCACAACACTCGCGGTGAGTCCGATGCTTGGTTTCGCATGGATGGAAAAGCCAGAGGCTACAAGGCGGGCGTAGGAGATGTCACGGCCATCCATCTCGCTGAGCTTCACGGAAAGCTAGGCCTTTTCGTGGGCAGAGCCAATGGTGACCTCTCGCTCGTCTCTGCGGCCCCGGGCAGTGCGGGCAAATCTCTCGCCGACTTTAAGATCCCCAGGCCGACGGGCAGCTTAGAGGCTACCACGTGGACCTCGATCAGTTCGGTCGATACCGTGCCTAACCAGTCATCAGTGATCGCTGGTAACAGGTCGACGGTTAGTCTGTTTCCCCTCAATGCAGATGCCACGGGCGAGAAAGCCCCGCTGGATTCTCAAACCTTTGATATGTCGGGCCAGTCCAAAACACAGTTCATCCATGCCGCCAAAGTCATGAACAACGATACTGTCGTCTGTGCCCTGGCAGGCGACGCCAATCCGATTCGATACTTGACCATCACACCAACGGGCTTCACCCCGGATCTAGCCTCAAAGAATCCCTCTCTTCTTGCATCGCGCGGCATCGATGCGGACAAGAAGCTCACCGTCCGCGCTATCCAACCCGTCAATCCAGGGCCATCAGGCCACACCAATCTCCTCCTCAGCGCCTGGGACGATGGAACCTGCCGCCTCCTCGACATCCGTACGCCGTCGCCCTACGACGCGCTCTACCGCGACATGTACCAGCCCTTCGAGCCGGTATCATCGCTAATTACCTACGGCTCGGACCGCTTCGTTGCAGGCAGCGCAGAGATCGAGGCGCTGAAGATCTTCGACTTCCGCTGGAGCAAATCGTACTACCACTCCGCCGGTTTGCCGTGCTGGTCTGGCACTCCTTTCCCGGATCCGCTCAGGGGTAATAGTAGTCGCCCGCTGAGTTTGATGGGGGTCGGGTGTGATCATTTCAGGGGCAGGAGCTGTGTGTGGCACGAGCACTCGCGGAAGGATTACTACCGCCCCAACTACCGCTTTCATGTCATGCCGTTCAAAAGTGCCTCGCGGGCGTCGAGCTCACGCATATTCTCGCTTGCGAAGGCCTCTGATGTTTCAGACTCATTCTACGTTGGTCTCGCCGGCGCCGTGGCGGAGTTCACGACTGCTTACCAAACCGGGCAGGATGACGCGGTCTCGCCAGCGGTTGCTTCAGCAGCTGAGAAGCGTGGGTGGATGGCAAGGGAGTCGCAGTTCAGTTTTGCTGAGACAGGTGATGGTGTACTCCACCCCGGCGTCTCGATGAGCACATTCATGCCGCGGCTTGTACAGCGATTTGGGGAGGATATGGGGGAACCGCAGTTTAAAAGTTGGCACACTAAACAGACCCCAAAGAAGGCGGCTTGGCATAGATGGGATAAGAGCTTCTGGTTTCCTTCTCACTTCATGTAGAATAAGATAGAAATAGGCGCACATAGAAGTACATCACAGACGGGGAGGAAGACGAACGCGTCATGGAATGTAAAGGAGAAGCGGATCAGCGTCTTAAAGTACCTTAGTCTCTTGAGTGATGGTTGAAATTCCACACCACGCGCAGGTTCGGATGGTGGACCAGAATGATCCAGATGCAATAGAGCTATTTTACATCTTGAGGATTTTTGATTTACAAGGCAAAATTTTTTAACACAAATCACCAGCGGCTATTCCTGCCGCTGCCCTGATTGTCAGCACTCCTCTCTCGCTCGAGCATCTGGTCAAATTCTCTCTGAGCCGTGTCCTTCTCCGATGATACCCCCGAGTCTCCAGACTGGCTTTGATGGCCTCGAGAGCCCTTCCATTCGGTTCCAGAAGGCCTCTGCTGTTGCTGAGAAGACTGGCGCAGGCGTTCCCATGCCGAGCCTGCGCCGGTAGGCGTAGAGCCCTGCGACGCAGGCATCACCGTCGGAGCAGCTGGTGACGCATCGTCAAAATCAATGCCATCCGATGACTCCGCCTTGCCCCAGCCCGATTGTGAAGCTGAGGTTTGTTGACTCCACCCGCCCTGCGATGATGAGGTTTCCCTCGTTGTTGTGTATACAGGTGGAGCACCGCTTTGAGGTTCTTGGTGCTCTGCTGAGCTCGAGGCGCTGAAGGAAGCATAGTCCTCGCTATAAGAAGCGCTGTCGCCCTCGATGGTCTGACCACGCTTCCGAGCGATGGCTTCGTCCAGTTGCTCCAACATAGCCTTGTACTCAACGAGCCGAGACCTGATGTATTCCGTATCCGGTGCGATTTCCGCTACTCTGTCTTGAGATTTTGCGAAGGCCATCGCGTTCTGCCTCTGTTCGAGAGCACGCTCTGCCTCAGAAATACCACGCGCAACCTTATTTCTCTGTGCTTGAAGGCTGCTAAGAGGCAATTGGTCGGCGGTCAGGCTGACCAGCCTCCCAGGCTTCATGTCCTTGCGGAATTGGGTGAGGCGGTCGTCGCGCGCGGCGGTAGCAATGGCAACAGAGGTGGAGTAAGATCCCAGTAATGGGGCCACGCAGAGCGCGGAGGTGATGGCGTAACATCCGAATCTGATGTTATGCCAGAGCCTGTTGGCAAATACGCCTGTGACGAACGGTGCCCTGGAGCTGGGGAAAGTTTCTGGGTTGAACTTGACGAACTTGGGTTGGAAAAAAGGGAATCTGTAGGTGGCACGGCCGTTACAAGAAAGGACGGCGCCGAATGCTATGGACACGGGCAAGACCCATGCCATGGTGCGCACCTCTTTATAAGTGATGTCGCATAGAGCGTTCACCTCTTGCTGTGTTGGCTGTCGACCCATGCCAGCAGCGGCACCATCGAGCATGAACTTCAATCTATGTTCGATTTTCTGCTTGTTTTGGCCTAAAACGCGCTGCCAGAGGGACAATGTTGGGTCGGGGATATGGTACTCAGCGGGGGGAAGGTCTTTTGTGAGAGCTTCACTAAGCTTGCCGTCCACCGGTATGGGAAAAGCCATCTTGGCGATTGACTGAAGCTCAACGCCAGGACTCGATGGAGCCGGCAGTTTAAGAGAATTCTCTGTGCGTTAGTCGCCTGTTGATGGTGTTATGGAGGTGAGGGATGGAATGAAGTTGAGGAAGTGGCTGCGAGCCGTGCGTCGCTCTTTGAAAGTCAGGTCCTGACGTCGTCGTGGGGTGGAAGCTCTTGTGGGTCACTTTGGCGGGGCGGGGCGGATCCCAGGACTTCCAATCCCGGGCATTCGGCTGAGAGTTTCTCCATGCGTCTATCGGTGCTGGCGGGGGCTACCTAGTTGGACGGGGAAATCTACGGATAGACTCCCGGTCTATAACTACGGAGGTCCAGGTCACTGACAGTCCTGGTCAAGTCTTCTAGAGGCAGATGGAGAATTCTGTTTTCAATTCCCCCTTCTCCCATCTCACTATTTCAACGAAAATTTGCTAATTCCTATAAATGAGAATACCAAATTGGCAAATTGGTTGGCGCCGTCGCCGGTTCAGACAATGGAAGGCAGCAATCCCATCAACCCCATCAACCCCAACTGGTGTAGGAATCTGAGGTAGGTAGCCATGATATACGACTGCATCCAATAAGGAAGGAGTGACAGCTCTCACAAGAACAACGGGGAAAATGACCAGCTGGGATGGAGTTCGTGGTGACTTGCATTCCTGCGCGTGCGGTGCAAGGGCGAAATTGTCAAAGCCCCACATAATTCCGTAAACGTGCAGCGGCGCGTAAGTGCTGTTAGTAACCGTGGAGCAACAACGACCAGACCCGACGCGTTCTGAAGCGCGTCGAGGGACAACCACTTTACTCCCGCCCACCTACCTTAACCTGCTTCCTCCTTGACCCCTGCTTTGAACTGGTCGATTCTCAAGAAGCGCTCCCGTGATCGATTCTTTGTGAAGTAACGAGAGCTAATATCGCCGAGATGCCTCTCCAGAAGTCGTACTCGGAGCATGTTGGTCTCGGACCCAAGGTATGCCTCCAAAAATAGGGACCCTCCATACAGCCGCTGTTCTTTCGGCTGGCTGACTATCTCTAAGAATCGCTCCTGGCAACGTTCCAAAAGCAACCCTATCAATCCCCAAGCCACGACACGACCTCTCGCCCCAGTTTCCGATAAGACTAAGAACAAGCTGAACCAATTCCAGTTCCAATCGGCAGACAATCTGCCAGCGGATCAAGAAAATGCTGTACCCAAGCCGAGCCGCGATGGAATTGCTGTCACCCCGTCGACCAAGTTGAGCTGGCAGGATCTTATGGAGTCGAACGCGCCTAAAGAAGACGCACAAACCTCGCCAAGTGAACAAATTGGCTGGGATCTAAGAAAAGACAACTATCCTACCCTCTCGCCGATGATGCCCAGAAAAGGCCGGAAACGAGCCAGAAGTTCATCGCCCATATCGTCTCCATCACACGAACAACCTGCTACGCCAGCAGTCAACATCAAGAAGCTTAGCGAGGCTCTCAAATCGCCCCATGCGGACCCGACTCTGGAATTATGGGATCGATTTTCGCTGAGCAGCAACGGCAACGTCACTCCTTTGGGCATCACGAACCCCACCCTGGCTCATCTGATGTTCTCTTCGTCCCCGCGCAACCCCAAGACTGCGCCTGCGCCTGCCGGAGATGCCAGCTTGCGGAGGGCGATAAGCTGCGGCCTCAACTGGCCGAAGAGACGAAGACTAGACCGTTCAGACGCCCCACAATCGTTGACTAGCTCGTTGACGAGGGAGACAACCGACAGTTCCAAGAATTCCCTGGTCACGGCGCTGCTGGACACAGTCACCGGGAGTATGCAAGAAGAAAGCCCGCCAGAAGTCTCACGACTTTCACCGGATCAAGACATGGAGACGCCATCCCCTAAGAAGAGAAAGATGGAAACCATGAGACCACCACCAGTGTCGCCAACACCGAGACCATCTCGAGCACTAAAGCTGCCTCCTCCGGGGAAGAGTATTGATACCAGTGTAAAAAAAGATTTGGGATTGGACAGGCAGATGGCTGCAGTCGCGGCGGAATCCGATTACGGCGACGATGATTTTGATGAATTCGACGACGATACATTCTTGGAAATTGAGGCCGGCTTAAGCCTCTCGCATTCGCAGCATGGAACGAAACAAACCATGCCGGCCCTCCAAAGTGACCAAGCAGTTATGCAAGGCAATGCCACTCCAGATGACGAATTCGATGACTTGGACGAGGACATTTTTGAGGTTGCGGGGGGCATCATGGAGAGTGCAGAAATCAGCGCGGTGTCACGTGCTGCATTTTCAAATCCGCAGAGTGCAGCCAAAGCCATGCCTGGTCCCCTGGATAACGACCCTGACGATGTCTTCGGCGATGATTTCGGCGGAGACTTCGACTTCGACGCCGCAGAACTAGCCGCAACGCAGTCCGCCCAACAAACTCGCGCCGTCCCCACAACTGCTGTACGTCCCAATCAACAGCTACAACGGTAGCAGATACTAAGATGAAGGTAGACAAGCCAAAAGCCCAAAGCTATTCAGCGATATCTGGTGACCAAAGTCCTAGACAACGTATATACGGATGAGCGTGATCGATCTATGACGGAGAAGGCATGCAAGTTTCTGCCATGCCACTATCATTACTAACTGGGTTTCAGATTCTGATCGTTGAAGCCGAGACCACCAAGATTATGAAGACGATTCATTTACGGGGCGACTGGTACGAAACGCCAGCTCATGCCAAAGCATACGTACATATCATTGGGTCATTCTCGCCCAATGGCCAGTGCATCGTAGATGACTCCCAAAACATCTTGGTACTGCATCCAGACCAGCTGGTTTCCGCAACTGTTGTAGCCGATTCGTTCAGTTGCATGCGGAGAGCAGTTCTGCAAGACCGTGTAAAAGCAACCAGCGAAGCCACTGCTCCTCTGGTTTACGGCACTATGCTCCATGAAATCTTCCAAGAAGCTCTCATGGCAAACAAATGGGATCTTGGGTTTCTGAGTACAGTCATCGATGGAGTGATCGAGAAACACGTCGAAGATTTATATAAGATCAAGGTCAGCAAAGCTATTGCCAGAGAGCATTTACAGTCGAAGATGACGGAGCTGAGCTGTTGGGCAACGGCCTTTGTGTCCTCGCAGCCAAAGGTAAGTCATGAAATCTTAAGTCTTCAGATCATCGCTAACGGTGAGAAGCCTGATGCCATCGTCCAGGACCGCAATGGCAAAAAGGCCAACATGTGTGTAAGCAAGTTGCTCGATGTTGAGGAGCATGTCTGGTCGCCCATGTACGGACTCAAAGGCAATATCGATGCAACCGTTCAGGTCACCATGAAAGACGGCAAAGACGTCAAGACTCTGACTGTTCCCTTCGAGGTCAAGACAGGCAAACACGCTAACGCCAACCACATGGCTCAGACGGCTTTGTACAACCTACTGCTTTCTGACCGCTACGACCTCGAGATTGTCTATGGTATTCTTTACTATATGGAAACATCTCAGACAATGCGCATCCCTACCATTCGACATGAACTACGCCACATGATCATGCAGAGAAATCAGTTGGCATGCTACATTCGAGAACGCAGTGTTCAACTGCCTTCCATGAAAAGGAGCAAGAACCTTTGTGGAAGGTGCTATGCCAAGGTGCCCTGTTTCATTTATCATAAGCTTGCCGACGACGGTGACGGAGAATCGAGCGGGTTGGATGCGCAATTCGACGAAGTGGTGAAACACCTGACACCCAAACATCAGGAGTTCTTCTTGAAATGGGAGAATCTCTTGACAAAGGAGGAAAAGGAGACTCAGAAGTTGAAGAGGGAGCTTTGGACCATGGTTAGTCAAGACCGTGAGAAGGTGGGAAGGTGTTTCTCGGATGTCATCATCGAAGAAGGCTCATGGTCTGAGGATTCGGGAACTTCAAAGATCAACCGTTTTAACTACACCTTCGTCAAAAGAATTCCAAACACAGGTCATTCTTTCTTGGAGTCGCAGCTGGCAGTTGGTGAACCCATTGTCGTCTCTGACGAACAGGGCCACTTTGCCCTCGCCCTCGGCTACGTCACTGCGGTCCGCAAGCAAAGAATCAGCGTCGCGGTCGACAGACGCTTGCACAATGCGCGCATTCGTCAGCCGGGTTTCAATGAGAAGGAAAATCAAGTCTTTGCCAGCATCATGGAAGTTGTTCCGGAGGGCTTTGCTGAAGATCAGTCTCATGGCAAGATCAAGCAAGCGCCCATTCGCTACCGGCTGGACAAAGACGAGTTCAGCAATGGCATGGCCACTGTTCGTAACAATCTGGTCCAAACCATGGCAGAGGGTGTGTTTGGTTCTCGGGAGATTCGTCGACTTGTCGTGGATTTGGTTCCGCCCAGATTCAAACCGGCGCCAACACAATACACAGTCGCAGATCGAGAGTCCCTCAATGTGGACCAACACAGGGCGATTGAGAAGGTCATGAGCGCACAAGACTACGCATTGGTGCTGGGTATGCCCGGGACAGGCAAAACAACCACAATTGCGCACATTATTCGGGCTCTCACATCCCAAGGGAAGAGTGTGCTGCTTACCTCCTACACGCATACCGCCGTCGACAACATTCTCCTCAAGCTGAAGGACGACAAGGCCCCCATACTCCGTCTGGGCGCACCTGCTAAGGTTCATCCTGACGTACAGCAATTCGCAATTTTGGCCGGACAACCTATGAATTCGTTTGACGAAATCAAGGCGGCCTGGCACGATACGCCAATCGTTGCAACAACTTGTCTCGGTGTTGGACATGCGTTGTTTAACGAGCGCACTTTCGATTATTGTATCGTTGACGAAGCATCTCAGATCACCCTCCCGATTTGCCTTGGACCAATTCGTATGGCCAAGACTTTTGTTCTCGTCGGAGATCATAACCAACTTCCGCCGCTTGTTCAGAACGAAGAGGCTCGAGAAGGTGGTCTGGATGTGAGCTTGTTCAAGCTTCTTTCGGACACCCACCCCGACTCAGTGGTTAATTTGGAACACCAGTACCGCATGTGCGAAGACATCATGACCCTCAGTAATACTTTAATTTACAAAGGACGACTCCGATGTGGCACTGAAAAGCTGCGGTTAAAGAGACTCGACGTACCCAACATTAACGCCCTGAAGCAGCTGCATTACGACTCGAGAACCATGCTCCAGCCAGGCACGCCAAACTCATTTTGCACATCAATGACACAGAGCAGCTGCTGGCTTCGAAATCTCCTGGACGGCGAAGCTCGTGTCAGGTTTATTAATACTGATACTCTGCGACCTCTCACTCGAGAAGAAGCGAAGGGTAACCGTATTGTCAATCCTGCAGAGGCACGGATTGTAACGCAGCTTGTCGAAGGTCTCCTCACGGTTGGCGTTCCCGATGGAGAGATCGGCGTTATGACACACTACCGCTCTCAGTTGTCGTTACTGAAGCACGGTCTTCGTGCTCGTGTCGGCGTGGAGATGCACACTGCCGATCGATTCCAAGGACGGGATAAAGACGTCGTCATTCTGTCATTGGTTCGCAGCAATGATACTTGCAGCATTGGCGATCTATTGAAGGACTGGCGCCGTATCAACGTTGCCTTCACCCGCGCTAAGACCAAGCTTCTCGTCGTTGGAAGCAAGAATACATTGAAAGGCAGCGGGAAGGATGAAATGCTCAGCAGGTTCATCTCCCTAATGGAGGAGAGGGATTGGATCTATGACCTGCCTCCCGATGCCTTGGAGAGCCATTATTTCGACGAAACTGCGACACAACTAACAGCGAGCGGGATTTCTCCCGTCAGAATGAAGATTCCGAGTCCGAGGAAAGCAATAAGCCCAAAAAAGGTTTCGAAGTTGGGCCTTGGGGTGGATAAGGAGAACCGACGGTCCGAGCCCAAGAGGGCCAGGATTGGAGAGAAGGTGCTTATGAAGGATAAAGTAATTCTCAGGGATATCCTGAATGACATGACGAACGGTGGTTATTGAGATATGCATGGTTTGGAGTATATGGCATTGGTTGGTATTGGTATCTCAGGATAACTGTCAGGATTATGAAATGCAAGGTGTTTGGGTTTTGGGTGCCGCAAGCTAGCACAATACATGCAATGCTCGCAGTGAATACTTATTTATGCCCAAATTTCCATTGAACACCTGCTCTAACAATTATGACACAAGGGGCAGGTAGTAGTGTGGTCCTCTCAAAACGGAAGGGGCCCAGAGAATTGCCGAGGCTGACCGAAGTTGTGAGATGTCAATCAACTGACGACGATCCATTGCGGCCCTGGCAACTCTGCCTCAAAGCCACCACTACCTCGCAAAAAAGGGTATAAGCAAAATGTGCCATTGAGATCGCGAACTATCTTTGTCACTCTTTGAGATCCTTGAAAAGGAAAGCGTATACCGCTCGTAATGTGGCTGAGAAGCTCGGGTGTCGGCGAGATCTTATCACGTGACTCTGATGACTAACGATTCTGATGTGGATCCAAGCATCCATGGAAGTGAATCCAGCAACCTCACCTGTGTGAGCAACGACACAATCTCCGGCAACGCCTCCGCGAAACCTCCATCTTCAATCCCCGCCCACTCATACCGACACAGTTTAACTCGAACGGCCGTTTTACCGATACACGAAACCTCGACTCCGACGATGCCGGCGATACGTCCGACCGCGGCCATCCGCGCCGCCCGCGCAATCAAGACCACTACTGCTCCCTCCACGAGGGCCTTCTCTGCGACGGCCCGCCGCGCTGGTGGCGGCTCCGACTTTGACCCCCCCTCCGGCTGGCTTTGGGGCGTTAAGCCCGGCGAGAAGTACGAGAAGGAGGGCTGGGAGGTCCCCTTTTACACCCTCTTCTGCGGCGGCATCATCGCCACTGGTGTGGTCCTCGCCTTTAAGCCTGATACTTCGTGAGTCTGGCCCCCTCCACGATGCATCCACCTTGCGACGCTGGATACATAGCCATATGTATGGTCTTCGGTACATTGTAGTGTTTATTATAAAGCTACTTTGCAACTCTTGTCCGCAAAGGCGGTTGAGGCAATTTTGAGATCGGGTTCACCGGTTCAAAGGCTAATGTTACCCGAAACCACAGACTCGACACCTGGGCGCTTGAGGAGGCCAGAAGGAGATTAGAAAAGGAGGGCATCCTTCCGGATCCCGAGAAGTGAGGAGCAGCGCCTGCTCTCAGAGCATTCGCATAAACAACACAGATTTTCGACGGACAAGCGACCTTTCAACGCTTGACATTTCAACTTTTGAAAAGCCGACTATGGCCTGAAGAAGGGGAGAAAATAGAAGGGGAGACGGCGTGTCGGAATTAAAGGTGCCCGAGCCGCGAGGACATGGAGCGAGATAAGACCAATGATTGAGATTTGCGGATGGGAAAGCTTCGCCCTGCGCTGGTGATGTCTTTTGCGACATTCCGGAAAAGTGTATATGAACGCCCTTAACTAGTTTTCCTTTTCCTTTTCCACACTTTTTCGCAAGCTGCCGAATGACTAGACTACATAAATACCTAGGAAGTGGTAAAGAAGCAGAGTGAGAAGTGGTAAAGAACCAGAGTGAGATGTGGTTGCTTGATATTCACAAATTTGTTGGTACTGCCATACCGTTGATCTTGTTGATGATACACTCGATGAACCCAAGTGATACCTATCGGAATATAGATGCTTTTTCGATAGCGCGACATATTCATGCTATCGAGCACTTACTGTCTCTTAAATCGTGTTCTTAGTGTCTTGCTCATGTTAAGCTATCATTCCATGCCACTCTTATTGCGGGCTCCTTGGACGGTAACAGACACACGGCAGGTACAACGACGACATGAACGACAATGTCGACAACCGAGACAGTGACGAATGAAAGCAACGATGACTACAGCAATATCGGCAACTACGCCGAATGTTTACGAGCAAGTCAGCCACACTGGACTGTCGTGTTCAAGACAGGTATGCTACGATCCCTGATCTGTCTTTGAATCTTCCTGGCATCTATTACATACGCTTCCTTATGGATATCTACAAATTTATAATCATTGCCGATCAATGCTTGCTACGAAGCGACATAGCTCCACTCGTGCTCTTCGTCACCGTACTGTCTTGCCTCCATCCAGCCCTTCATTCTCAAAGCAATCTCTCCAGACTCCTCGGCCTCGGTCAGGCCGCAGTTGATGCTCTTGCCCTTCCATGCAATGGTGCGGATAGGGCTGACGATGGCAGCAGTACCGGCACCGAAAGCTTCAATGAGGCGGCCCTCATCGGAGGCCTCCTCGAGCTCCTTCATGGTGTACTTGCGCTCAGAAACCATCCAGCCCTCGGGCACGAGTCTCTCGCGGGCTAGAGCCAGAACGGAGTCACGCGTAACACCCTCGAGAATGGTACCATCGAGGGGCGCAGTGACGAGCTCCTTTTGCCCGGTCTCCTTATTCTTTATGGCGGCGAACATGTTCATGGTGCCGACCTCTGTGACGTACTCCTCCTCGCCGAACAGCCACAGGTTCTGCTGGTGACCGCGGCTGGCGGCCTCAAGCTGGGGAACAATACAGGGCGCGTAGTTGGCACCGAGCTTCTTGTCACCAACACCTCCGGGCCAGGCGCGGACGGCATAATCAGTAGCTTCAAGAGAAACAGCCTTGAAGCCGGTGGGGTAGTAAGGACCGACGGGCGAGGCAATGACGTAGAGGAGGGCCGATCCTGGGGGGCCGACGCCAAGAGTCTTCTGGGTGCCGATCATGGTAGGACGGAGGTACAGCGAGTAGCCTCTCTCCTCAGGGATGAAGTCCTTCTCGAGTTGGGCAAACTTTGAGATGAGGTCGATCATGGTGGTAGGCTCGAAGGTGGGCAAGGCGATGCGGGCGGCGGACTTGTTCAGGCGGGCCATGTTCTTGTCGGGGCGGAAGAGCCTGATGTTTCCCGACTTATCTTTATAGGCCTTCATGCCCTCGAAGCACTCAAAAGCATAGTGGAAGACGCAGGTCGCGGGGTCGAGAGAGAGGTTCTGGTAGGGGACGATCTTGGGGTTGAGCCAGCCCGTTTCTTGGTTCCACTCAATGGTGAGCATGTGGTCTGCGGTACTCGGTCAACTATGGCGACCTAAGATATGAGAAAGAAAGGCGGTCTGACCGGTGAACTTGCGACCGAAGACGAGCTCCTCGGGGTTGCCCAACTTTCCCGGATTCTTGGTTCTCTCAATGGTGAGTTTCGAGGCGTCAATGCCGAGGGGTTTTGCGACGGAAGCGGCCTCGGGCTTGACACTGTAGAGTCTCGTAGAATGCCATGCGGCGCTGGCTAGTCTAGGCGAGATCTGAGATAACCTGAGGGCACCGGCGGTGCGGCCGGCGCGGGGAAAAAGTTGTCGCATCATGGCGACGAGAGCTTCCAGATGGAGAGGGAAAGGACGTAGAGAAATTTGCAACTTCTAGATTGTTACGAAGAAACCGGGAACATAAACAGAACGAAACGATTCTTTCGCGTGGAAAGAGTTATAATTAGTCAAGCGTGGCCAACGGCGAATCTAATTGACCAATTCAAAGCTTGGGAAAAGAAGAGAGTCGGGCGCAATTTGAAGGAGCGTTGCGCACGGTAGAGGCGGTATAGTCAGAAAATCGGAGCATTATCGGACTTGCTATGCCGTCGCTTTCCATTCAGGGTCCCGGCGCCGGACCCGTCTCGCTGCAGGTGCTGTTCAGCTTCGGTACCTTAGCTCAGCAATGGCTTTAATTGACCCCTAACATCGCGTGGAGGTCAGGTACCTAAGCTGCGACCAGCAAGTGGGCTGTCCCCAGCTAAAACTAAGGAGCCCAACCCAGCTTTTTCTGGCCAACCGGGTTCTTGCTTGGCGCCAGAACACAGGAGCTGCAGGGATGTCATTACTGTGGGATCATCGCTAAAACATGGGTATCTTGCTGATTGGACTTGGGGCGCTCTTACCTATCAGCGACGTGGGTAGTCGACGCGGCTGAACATCACCTTGGGCCAGCTTGCCATTTTGATTGACGACATCCTTACTTTGTATCAAACAAAAACAAACAAACAAAGCCAGAAAGTCTCGACTTCAAATCCGAAAAAAAAATCGATTCCTGCGGCGACACCCCGCCCTGCGTCACTGTTCAAGACACAAACTGCTCCCGGCGCGCAAAGTTGACAACGAAGCCTCCCACACCCAGCTTGGCGCAAACTGGTCTGGTCCGTCATGACGATCGAGTTCCCTCAAGACCTGCCTCCCCCGCCTTGACGAAGACGACGAATACGTCCACAACGACAGTATAAGACACCACGATGTTCTCCTCGGCGCTCAAGTCGATATCGTCGACAAACATTACCGCAAACTACTCTATCTCCTCGACCCAGACGTCATCTGCAGGCCCGTGGAAAATTTACGATTGCAAAAAGAAATCGACTGGAAAGCCATACAGCGTTTTCGTTTTCGATAAGAAGGCCCTCGATAGCCATGGCAGCAGTCTGGGTCGGTCGAGCGCATCCGGCTTCAAGCGAGCTACGGAAGAGGTCGTGGAAAGATTGAAAAAGGAGGCATCGAGCTTGGCCAAGCTAAGGCATCCGAGCATTCTCGAACTCGTCGAGCCGGTCGAAGAAACCAGAGGAGGAGGCTTGCAGTTCGTTACCGAAGCTGTGACAGCCTCATTGTCAAGCTTGTTGCAAGACAAGGACGACCAAGAACGAAGTGGTGGGGTTGGTGGACGGTCGAGCCGATATGTCACGGAGGACTCGGACGGCGTGCGGCGTCGACGGGAGTTGGAGATTGATGAGCTGGAGGTACAAAAAGGTCTTCTTCAGATCAGTAAGGCTCTGGAATTTTTGCACGAAAATGCCGGATTGGTTCATGGAAACCTTACACCGGATGCTATTCTCGTTAATTCCAAGGTCGGTCAGCCCCTGGCAGTCTATTTGGAGCTGTTTTCCCCCTCTCGAAGACGTGCATCTTGATGAAATTCTAACATGCGGCAGTCGGACTGGAAGATCAGCGGTTTGGCCTTTTGCGGCCCTTCTGAGGGATCAAACAAGCCAACATCATTCCAGCCCATCAGTCTCTCAGAGATACTCAACCCAGACCCTCGACTGCCCAAATTTGTGCAGATAAATCTCGACTACACGTCCCCCGACTTCGTTCTTGACAATAATTTCACCACCTTCGCCGATATGTTCTCACTGGGCCTCCTGGCTGTGACGCTCTATAACTCACCACACAGGTCTCCTCTGGAATCTCATGGCAGCCTCTCAGCTTATAAGAGGATATTCACCTCCTCCTCCACAGTTCCGTCGACCTCAAACCAATTCTTATCATCTCGGCCATTGCCGAAAGAGCTTTCACAACATGTCCTCCCCCGCCTCATCACCCGTCGACCAGCACAGCGCCTAACAGCAAAGGAATTCCAAGAGAGCGAATACTTCAACAACGTTCTGGTATCAACCATCCGATTCCTTGACGCTTTTCCGGCGAAGACTCCAAATGAAAAGGCTCAGTTTATGCGAGGCTTGGTAAAGGTTCTGCCATCCTTCCCCAAGTCTGTCATGGAGAAGAAGTTGATGCCAGCACTGCTCGAAGAGATGAAGGACAAAGACCTCATTGCACTGATTCTCCAAAACGTCTTCACAATCGTCAACTTACTGCCGGCTGCCAGACGAGTCTTCGCCGAGATGGTCCGGCCAAGTCTCAAGGATACTTTTGCTCCCCCGCCGAAAAAGGATCAGGCTCCAGAGAGAGACCCGACCAAAGACGCTGGGTTGATGGTTGTCCTCGAACATATGTCAACCATCTGCAATAACTGCAATGGCAAGGAATTCACAGACGGTAAGGATACCCATCCCTACGCACATTGGGCTTTGCCTTGCTAACTGGTCCAAGATATCCTGCCTGTCGTGTATGCGGCCATTGAGGCGCCAACTCCAGCTGTGGTCGACGCTGCGCTGAGGGGACTACCATCAATCCTACCGGTTCTCGACTTCAGCACCATTAAGAACGAACTCTTCCCTGTTATCGCAGCGGTCTTCAGCAAGACCAGCAGTCTTGCCATCAAAGTGCGCGGTTGCCAAGCTTTCGTTGTGCTTTGCGGCGGAACACCTGACGGACAAGACGACGGGCTTGACGCCTTCGGGGCAAAGAAGAAGCCCTCGGCATCTTCGAGCATGCTGGACAAGTACACAATGCAGGAAAAAATTGTGCCTCTGATCAAAGCCATTAAAACAAAAGAACCCGCTGTCATGATGGCGGCTCTGAGCGTCTTACACGTCGTGGGCGAGGCTGCCGACGCAGATTTTGTGGCAATGGACATTCTTCCCATTCTGTGGTACATGAGTCTAGGGCCCTTGCTCAACTTGAAGCAATTCCAAACCTTCATGGACCTCATCAAGAAGCTGTCGAGGAGAGTGGAGGACGAGCAAACGAAGAAGCTACAAGAGCTTTCGGGCACGAACGGCAGTACCGCCGCCGTCCCCAACGATGATTTCTTGGGCTTTGGTGGTGTCAGCGGTACGGGATTTGATCAGTCCAACGGCGGTTCAGAGGATGACTTCGAAAGCTTGGTGAAGGGTAAAGCAAACCGAAAATCCACCTCTGATGCCTTTCCCAACTGGGACGATACACCTGCTCCGGCTAGAGTTACGTCACCTGCGGCCGCATCCAGATCCGCAACCCCGGCTACCCCAGCGTTCTCGTGGTCAACTCCAAGCCCGACAAAGACGACAGTTTCGTCTTCGTCACAATTCGGTGCTCCAAAGCCCCAGCCTGGATTCCGTACAGTGACGCCCGACTTGGGTAGTTTCCAAGCTATGACTCCAACATCGACTCAGTTCTCAAAGCCTATGCAACCAACGACTCAGGCACCAGCACAACCACAAACACAAACGAGCTCCTCGGTCAACTGGTCAACGGCGGCGGTGGCAACTTCCAACCCGTGGTCGTCTTCGCCGGTATCCACGCCGGCCTTTTCGATCGGAAATTCCATGTCGCCACCTCCGAGCTCCGCTTTTGGTGGAATCAACTCATCCATGTCCAACATGTCGCTTGGCGGTCAGAGGCCGGGCTTGTCGCAGCAGTCATCTTCTTTTTCGCTGCCACCACCGCCAGGCAATAAGTCGATGGGTTCATCCGGCTCATCCGGGTTTAGCTTACCAAAACCGCCCAGTCACACTCCGGCGCAGTCAGGTTTGAGTGCTCTTAGCAAGCCCGCAACCAACACTGGCATGGGCATGATGAGTCAACAATCGATGAACAGTATGGGCGGAATGAACAGCATGGCCCCGCGGCCAGGAATGAGTATGGGCAGTATGGGTATGGGTTCAGGCAAAAGCATGAACAGCATGAACATGAACAACATGTCTGGTCTTCAGCAACAGCCCCAGCAGTCGCAGCAGCAGAAGAGTGGATTGGATAAATATGAGAGTCTCATTTAACGGGCACTGGAAATAATGGCAGATGTCGCAGCCAGGCATCCCAGTGTTGTTTATGTTATACAGATTTCTATGGAGTTGGGTTTCTCGCAGCGAACATTGAATATGCCGACTTCTGACGGTCGGGGGCTGATGTCAGCATGAACCAAGTTTGACCGTAACACCTGAACACCTACCGATTGTGCAATCGGCAAGTAGAGTTGAAAAGACAATTTGGCCGGTCAGAAATCACAATGAAGAGATAAGAACTGTACGACTCATGAAGTTGCAGATGGCACTAGGGCAGCAGAGCGTATGAATATTAGTGTTCGTTACATGTACGGTGGGCCGACCACCCCGCAAAGTCAAGATGGACGAGACGTGTGTGGACTGAGCAAGTAACTGGCGTGGCACATGAAGAAGAAAAAAATCAAATGTCGGCGATACCCGCTAAAGGCGAGGAAGGCCAAGACGGCGGGTTTTGGATCGCAGCGCTCTACTCCCAGCATGTTTCTCCCGGAAACAGCACAGGTATTCGGGACATCCCAGTCGCTTATGGGATGGGTGGTTTGGTTATCACTCATGATAGATTACACGGGTGTTTGGGAAAGGAACGGATATGTTTCATGAGGGGGCAAAGTGTCCATGATGCGATGATTTGCGGTGGTTGATGCTACGGTCGGCAATGGAGGCCGAGGCGCGTTCCGGAGGGAGGGGAGGGGGGGGGGGGGGAGCGGGCGGTTCGAGTTGCGTGAACCATCTCGATCCAAAACCACCCAAGCGATATTAAATGCCTTTGGGTTCTACCTCACCGACTTACGGGTGCTCGGTTGGTGATTGATATTCCGGACAAAGAAATCATCAGTTCTTGTTGGCCTTGAACATCATGGTTTTGGACCAGCCGCCTCACTTCTCCCTCTCTTCATTCATCATTGGTCTCTGAAAATGTCGTTTGGCTCGTTGGGTTGGTTAGTGTTTGTGGTAACGCATGCAACCAGCCAGGGTGTGGCCCGTCGCATGCAGGTGCAAAAACAGCAACAGAGTTGGCTTGAGGGCATGGCTGGCGCAGGCTTTACTCAAGTTAAAAATGTTTGTATTTGCGTATCAAATGCGCAACTTGTTGGATCGAGGCTGCATTGGGGGCTGACCTGAGCCATGGGCGCCGGGCAGTAAGTACCATTACGAAAAGTGAGAGATATTTGTTCGGTCAAATCGCAGATGGCTCCCCACCCTTGGCACCTGCTTGGCGTGGAAGGGAATGAGATGCGGAGGCAAGGCGTAAATCAAAACTTGGGCACGATGCTGGTCTCAATTGGATTCTGTATGCCATTGTGCTCAGGAAGAGTGAGAAGTGTGAGGTAGGGCGAACGTAGATAAGGGGGGTACAGTACATTTCTGGCGCCAAGAAGTTAATCATCCTGGGAGCGTCAGTCGCTTGGATCCGACAAGCCAAGCTAAGACGAGGTAGAGGAAGGTCGACATTTGTGGCGGCCACACCGTCGTAAGTAACTTGTGGAAACGCTGTTCAACATACCTACAGCTTCTAGAGTTGAAGCCCACAACGAGGAATTGTCATGAGGTATGGAAGGTCGTGGAAACTGTAACCCAAGTCGACGAGATTTTGACGGTGGAACGGTACGGGAAGTATGACTGATTGGGTGAGAATTAACCTCGTGTGCGTGCGTTGGGGTGGTGACTTGTTGTAGTCCCCAGTCTTCCCCGGTCGGACGTTAGCCCAGGTAGAAGAGGTAATGATTATATCAGAACAGCGCAAAGCAGAGAATCGCGGAGAAGAGGCTCAACTAGAACGGATTGATGGAGTATCAAGAGCTCAGAGGGCGGACGGGAAGTAATTGGTGATGATCGAGTTTCATTTGGAGCCAGGTTCCGAAACTCTCTGACGACTGACGGCGGCGGCGAGACGAAGCAGAGACGCTAGAAGATGGCCGACAGTGACTGGAAGCATGTTGCGAGGATTGGTCGGACGTGATTGGGATTGGATTGCACACGTTCACATACCGTTCTTTAGGTTAGATTCCCCTACCAAACTGTAGAGGTACTTTTTTTTGGGCCGTTCATTTCTCATGGCCATGGATAAGGTAACTCTCTTCTCTGAGTTGCCGCCGTCGGTCATCCGTTCTGGTTTGATGACAGCAGCTGGATTTGATAGTGCTGTCATTCATCTGCACGTGCCGTCCATTGGTTGTGTCCTCGTCGCTGTGAAGATGGAGAGAAAGCAATTGAGGCGCATGCGTATTCTTGGTCTGTTTGAGTGTTACCAACTACGAATACTAAGACGGACCCCCCCCTGGTCAACCTTTTTGCCTTTTTGATTGCCCTTCCCTTTTTTACCTGGCTTCGACCTGAGCTGAGGTCTCTCTCTCTCTCTCTTTCTCTCTCGGGTCAGCTTTCTCGTATCCCGATCATCTTTTGGGTCCTGATCTATCTCGCCGTCAACTTTCGGTTTCCCCTTCTCCCTTCAGAACTCACGTAACTCGCACTGCTTGCTACTAGCACTTTTTTTCTTCTTCTTTGCCCTTCGCTTGCTTACCTCAACCTTGCGCTTCCTCTACCTTGCCACACCTTTTGCTACTTGCTTCCCTTTACTCACTTCATCTCTGTCCATCCCGTTGGATTTCCAAAGACACACGGCCCATTCCACTAAACCCTGGGCCATCCGTTTCGGTCGGTTCTATTTTCCCTTCCAAAAAGGAGGCACCAGAACAAAAACAAAAAACTTTGCAACTCTTCCCTCCGACATAAACAGACTCTCTCGTCAAATACCCAACTTGGGAAGCCCTCGCCCAACGGCCACTGTTACCTTAGTCCTTGCCTCGTTCGACTCCTCTATCAAACTATTATACAACCAAGCCCGTCACTGTTGATTCGGTTTTCGCGTCGATCGACGAAGCACGCGCCTTGCCAGCTCTGGTCAGACTCTTATTAGACAAAGACTTGGGGCACACAGGGTCGTCTTCGTCACGCCACCCAGGGAGATAACCGACAAGTTTCGAGCAAAAAAGGCGGAACTCGGCCACAGCCAACCTCATTTGCAGCCAAGGCATCCTTTTTTCCCTCTTTCCTTCTCCCCCACGAGGGTCCGACCATCTCTGCAACTTATTAATTCTTCCTTCCATCAACTAATCCACAAACCTTGCTTTCTCCATCTTTCCTCCCGTCTCTTAAGTCGGCTTCAGACTTCGCGGGTGTATTTCGAAGACCCAAGAGTTCCCTCCTGTCTGCGCCAACTCTGTCGCTCTTCATTTCCCCTTTAACCCAGCCCATACCAGACCCGTCTCTGCCTTGTCTCACTCATCAACCACTTCGGCTGGTCGGCAGCCACGCACACCTATCAACGAGACACGTACGCAGCCATCCCGCGCTGTCCTGCTCATCTCGTTTTCGTCACATCTCACGACTACTACCCGTCTGCCAATTCCCGCCCTGCCTTCAGTTTCACTTCTACGGCAAACTTGGCGCAAACAGCTGAGAATGAAGACACAACGGGCGGCGAATAAGGCCCCCGTGGTCAAGAAGCGCAATAACAATAAAACCAAGGCAGGTGCAACATACAAGGTCGACACTTTCACAGTTCCCGAGAACCCGACTCTCGACGACATCAAGCACGCAGTTGGTCTTCAAGAACTCGACGCACGCGTCAAAGACTCAAAGGAATCCTGCTGGGAAACAGAATCCTTACTGGAAGATGCTCTCGCAGAACTGGGCGACGCCAAACTTTCCGTGGATGGTAGGTCATAATTCTCTGCGTTTCTCGTCCCCCCAATACCCGGACAAGGGCATGACAATAGTCAGCTACTTTTTGCCTTGGATTACGTGTTTTTCCCACCACCGGCGTTTTATTGATGCTAACATGCCCACCCACCCAAAAAGATCCCGACACCTGCACGCCTGACGAGGCCATGGTTCTGCGCCACCAACTCAGAGCACTCGGTCCTGCAGAATTTTGTAGAAGGACCGTCGATGCCGGCGCCTACACAGCCAAGAAGTTATTGTCGGCCTTTGGCATCAAGCCGCCGTCATTCCTCGACGGCGCTGAAGACGAGGCCTACTTCAGTATTTTGTCCCTTGCAATCAGCCGAGAGTTGTCAAAACGCGCCAAGCTCTTCCGTTACAACACGGTCGATGATGCCGTTGAGCTGCTGAACCGGAGTCAAAACATCATCGTTCTCACTGGCGCTGGCATCTCCACCTCGCTTGGCATTCCTGACTTCCGCTCAAAGGGTACCGGTCTCTACTCCCAACTCGAGCACCTTGGTCTTAATGATCCGCAAGAGGTGTTTGACATTTCGGTCTTCAAGCAAGATCCGACAATATTCTATACCGTCGCCAAGGATATCCTGCCCTCAACTAACCGCTTCACTCCCACCCATGCATTTATCTCAATGTTGCAGAAGAAGGGCAAGTTACTCACCAATTACACTCAAAACATCGACAACCTTGAGGCCAAGGCTGGTATCTCTCCCGACAAGATGATACAATGCCATGGGTCGTTTGCGACAGCGACATGTGTCCAGTGCGGATTTAAGTGCATTGGCGATGAGATCTTCCCCGATATCAAGTCCGGCAAGATTCCACGCTGTCCTCGCTGCATCCAAAACCTTCGCCCTAACGGCAACTCAAAGCGCAAGCGTTCTGCTGGGGCCGAGAGGAAGCGACGCCGATTCAGTTCCGATGACTCCACGTCCGACGACGAGTATGACATCCCTACTGTGGGCGTCATGAAGCCGGACATCACCTTCTTTGGCGAGGCACTACCCGACGAGTTCAGTCGTCGACTCACAGAAAACGACCGCGACAAGGTCGATCTCGTCATTGTCATCGGTACAAGTCTGAAGGTGACGCCGGTGTCAGAAATAGTAAGCTGGCTGCCCGCGAACGTCCCTCAGCTTTATATCTCTCGACAAGCTGTGAATCACATCAACTTCGACATTGACCTGCTGGGCGACTGCGACGTCGTTGTTTCGGAACTGTGTCGTCGTGCGGGTTGGCCTCTAAAACACGAGATGGTTCCCGAAGACCAGGTCGTCGAGGTCAGGCCCGAGGGAAGCTGTGTGAGCAGACACGTCTTCGAGGTTGTCAAACCCAATGTTCCGCAGGTGAAGGAAGAGCCGGCAAAACCAAAGGTGCATTTCGTGAAGCCCACGAAACCTGCGAAACCCACCAAGCCAGTGAAGCCTAGGAAATCTACCTAGGCGCTTTTTCGAGCGACTTCAACTTCGGACTGGTTACCAACCTTTGCCTTCCGGTTTGTCTACCTTCTATCTTTGAGAGGACACCTGGGCATCGAATTGCGGATGCGTTGTCCCGAGCGCCTTCATTGAGTCTGTTGTGTAAGCCACAATACTACTTGATGCGGCCAGGCGGAAATCCAAACCCAGGATGGACGCACTATTCTGAAGCGACGCATGCGTCAACACCGGCAGGCATCGCCACACACCTGTGTAGTTCATTTCGCTGAAAAACAGGGTTACCAAAAGAAAAAAAAGCATCCTAGGCGCGAATTTCATCGATTTCCACGGCTCCTCACCACGGAGGCCACGGGATTGCGGTCTTACTCAATCACGCACGAACACACTTCCTGACTCGCCCGATCCGCTCAAACAAGCTGTTGTCACTTTCTTCCTCACAGAACCAGATTGCAACTGCGTTCGGCCAACCAATACATGATGCGGGTTCGTCTCGCCGGCGACTTTGATTTCATTTCCTGATGGACGTGTGGTTGATACAAATGGACTGGCGGAAAAATGGGAGCGGTAGGACATATGGAGTTCCGGGGAATCGTCAATTCTATATGGAAGGGGGTCCCTTTCTTCTTTGGTTCTATTTGCTTTGCTAAGTTCAGAAGTTTCCCTTGTCTTGTCAAAATACCTAGAAACCTAGTGCAGGTTGTCGATTATTTTTCCCTCCATCATTTCTAGCGGTAGAGACAGAACAGAATGTTTCGGTAGTAATCAACGACGAGCGACCCGTAATTGTGCAATTGGCCATACCTCCCGATGCATGTAGTATTATTAATGCCTAATTACCTGCTGACGCATGGCAGTGACTCAAGCCTAACTTGAGTTGACGCCCTCATTCGTGCTAAGCCGGCCAGTCCTATCCATCCAGTTCGCTCCGTCATCCATGCACCATATGCAATAATTCAATTGTTCCCTCCAGCCTGACTAGTGCCTAAGCGATCCGTTAAGGGTAAGACTGCGCAACGGGGTCTGAATCGAGGCTCAAGACCTGGGCACGAGGACAAGAAGGGGGGAAATATTGGCAGCCTGCCGCCGCAAACAGGCAGCCTGCCAGTGAAGCAATTCATGCGATTCATCTTCCATCTCGCCCAAAGCACTTCGAATGACACTTTGACTTGGCAAAGAGGTCGTCCGATATATTGCGGCCAAAGATAACTAACTAGCAGGGTGCAGCTCCTCGGATGACGGGATCGACGAGGGTGGAAGCATCAATGGTAGCGTCAGCGCTAATGAGGTACCGCAATTTTCTTTGGTGTCGAAATCAGTGTAGTCGACTGTGCTGCCTCGGAGCATGATACCGCCCACGGCGGTTCCCACCATTGATCAACTTTTGCACGCCCAGGCCGAGTGGCGGTGACGGTGCCAGTCGAGTTGCCGGGTTTGCGTTGCTGCAAACCTACGGTGGCACTGAGCCGGGTTGATTCGGGTTGATTTTGCAACGAAGTTCATATTTTTACAAACACAAAAGTTCTATTCTAACAAATCCGTTATGACTTGGCTGTATTTCTCGCGGTTGTCTGTTCCTCAATCCATTCTATGCTCCTGAAATATCTTTTTAGTGATGAAGGAAATCAGGATGAAGCATAGGGTTACGGGGTCTCTCGACTCTAGCAAAGACAACCGAAGGATGACATTTCCCAGAACATAGGGCCTGTAGGCTTTGGGACCCATCAACTTTCCATTATTCATTCGTTTGAGAATCATCAGTCCAGACCGATATACTGGGTGGGGGGAAAAACGGCTTTTTGTTTTTCACACTACCGTTTCGTTAGCATCTCCAAACAACTCTAAAGCTTGTCCGCGATACGCCAGCAAGGACACTCCAACTCCCATCCCATATCAGGGAAGGCCGGCCTTGGGAGTTGAAGTTGTCTTTAGCAGCTGATAGAAATCAGATTATGTCTAGGATCAATGAAACGTGTCATATCAGACGCGCTTTCAAGAGAACTTATTTCATATTGGTTTTCCCGTGCCAGACTGACCACACATCATGCGTCCCGACACCATGTAATTTCGCCAGGGATGCGTGAATCGCCAGCTACGTTGCGCTGAAGACACCAATCTAGTCTGTCGCCTCTTTTGAAAACAGAGGATGTCAGCATCTCTTGTCGCTTCTCATTACTACGCTTTTGTGAATGGATAATCCAAAGGAACAAGTACTAGATTTGGACGAAAGTTTGATCGACCGGCTTGTCCGTCACTGTCGTATGGTTGAAGGCCCCTGGCTTGTCCCGCGCACACTCACGGCATGGGATGCTGTGTACTGGCAATGGCAAAAGTCGCGAAGGGTCCAAGGTAGGTTGGAAGGTCACCTCGACACGAACGCCTTGTCCAAGAGACCCCACGCGCAGGCAGGAATAAATCACTTATTAATTTTGTTTTGATACTTATTGCCTGTCGTGTCAGAACTCTCCCGTATGAGATCTGAGTCCTCGAGATACTGTAAGGTAACCAAAATTCATCAGGGCGTGGACCTGAGAAGGATCTGGTCAAAGACGAACAGTCGCTTTTGTCGAGCGCCGATATAGTTGTTACCAATCCAGAGGCTTTCAGGAAGCAACGACAATGGCTCTCAAACGGACGGACGGACCGGCTCGAAAGCAGACCCTCTCGACCAACGAGCTCCTGAAGAACCAAGGCCATGATTGTTAAGGACTCCCACTCATAGGAAAAGTTGGCAGCGGTTTGACCCGCAGCACCACCCACTGTCAACTGACTCCAAGATCAACAGCCTGGCCGTTTGCCCAAAGTGACTTACAAAATGCAACCAACGTGCAGGCAATCCTATCGTAGCCTGTTCTATAGCTAAAGAATAGAACTACTTACCCGACAACAGAAACCTTGGAGAACCAGAAACCAAACCGAACCAGGAAGGGATATTAGGCCTTCAACATTGGCAGCCGACTCATGCAAGGGCCCTTCCGCCAAGCTGGGTGGTCAAGTATGAAGAAGTATCGGCGCACAAAACCACCGCTGCATCAGTAGCCCAGTGTCAACCGAACGTGGAGACCTGCCACACTGCGGCGACAGCGATACAGCTCTTGACTTTCACCCCGAAGAACTGTTGCCTGATAGCAATCCGTTACTCAAACTGGGAAGAAATCCGCGGCGTCTTGCGCCGAGAACCTCATCACAGCGCACAAGTTTATGCCCCCAAGGAGGCTTTTCAACAAACGAGGATGCACAAGCGTTACTAACTCTCGAGACGTCAAGAGTGGTCGCAGTACATGGCAATCATAGGGGCTTATTATTGTTAACTTGTTGAGGATTAGGATTTCTTTGATTCATCTCTCTCGCTATCTATCCGTCTCGATCCGGTATCCGTCTCAATCCACAATGCTTGGGCGTTCGGGGCCCCAGGTTTCTATAAAAACTGAAAGACGAGAATTTTTCGCGGGAGCATGGTCGCCCCCACCAAGAAGACAATACTTATCCGTACAAATACACACGCTAAGCGCAATGCTTTGATGATGGTTTTTTTTTTCGCTCATAAAACGCCGCTTTCCATATGTAGTAACCCGAACGTCGCGATTTATTTACTTCATTACGCGCCTTTCTTTTCGTCGCCTGCCTTCTCGTGCGTAGGCTCTTCTCGTTCCTCCCGGATGGAGTTCTCTCTGGATACTCCTCTCCTGACGTTATTGTCATCCTCGTCGCTGTCCCGTCGGGCTCTGCGATCGGCTGGTTGCCAGTTCGCCGCGATACCTGCGGCCACAATACCGGCCATAACGGTGGGGGCACCAAGTGCTGAATTTGAACGGCTGCGCGAGCTGCGAGACCTCTTTCGCGAATCGGGGGTCTGAGCTAGGGAGCCGAAGCTATCCTCTCGGGTAGGAGTGGAAGGCGCTTTGATGGAGTTGCTTCGCGAGTGTGACGGGCTACGCGAGCGAGCGAATGTTTCACGCGGGTGTTGAACCGCAAACTTCAGGTTGTTCAGGCGTCCTCCCTTCATGCGCTTAATAAAGGCCAACTCGTCTCGGACGTCGGAAAAGGGTGCCGGGTACATCTCGAATTGCTCCTCGTCCGAGACCGTCAGTCCGGGGACAGTATCCTTGGCACGTCGCTTGAGGTACTCGGGGATGAGTCCCTCGACGAAAGAGTCGGGAATGAGACGGATGACAACACCGAAGGGAATGGAGATGACACCAAGAATGATAGCCATGGCCCACTGGATGCCACTCTGTCCTTCTTTTGCGATCTGGAAGGCCGCACCGCCGACGAAAACGATAAGGATTTGACCACCGATCATAATAATACTAATGGCAATAAAGAAGTAGTTCTTCGTGAGTCCTTCAAAAATGTTGAAGTGATTATCCAAACGCCGGTTGCTGCGAGCTGTTAGTTCCAGTCATGTGACTTGGCGGAATGGTGCACTTACTTCCACTGGTTGAAGATCTGCATCCAGACGAAGGTGTTGAAGACCATCGTTGCGATCTGATCATCAGAGATGTGCTCGGGGCCAGGCACAATATTTTCCTTGCCGTAAAAGCACATGAAGGTGATAGCCAGCTGATAAATAGCTTGCCCAAAAATCATCTTCCACATTGTGGTAGTAATGATGGAGGCATTACGTCTCTCGGGCTTCCTGTCCAATACGCTATCCTGAGGAGGGTCAGTGGCCAAAGCCAACGCAGCGAGAGTGTCCATAATGAGGTTGACCCAAAGAAGTTGTACAGCGGTCAAGACGGAAGTGCTGCTAACCGCAGTAACGAAAGTAAGAATGACGGCAGTGATGTTGACCGTGAGTTGAAATTGGAGAAAGCGCTTGACGGCGTCATTGACAGCGCGACCCCATTTCAGAGCCTTGACGATTGAGTTGAAGTTGTCATCCATTAAGATGATTGACGAGGCTTCCTTTGCAACCTCTGTACCGGCAATACCCATGGAGAAGCCAACGTCCGCAGTCTTCAACGCGGGTGCGTCGTTAGTACCATCACCAGTAACTGCAACGATGTCACCCTTGGCCTTCAGACGCTTGACCAGAACACGCTTATCCTCAGGGCTGGATCGGGCAAGAACGCATAGACGGGGGATTATGGCCTCCTGTTCAGCCTTGGTCAGGTTGCGGAATTCAGGGCCCTCCATGACGAGACCATTGGGTTGAAGGATGCCGCACTCTTTCGCGATTGCTTCAGCCGTAAGCTTGTTATCTCCAGTAACCATGCGAACCATGACACCGGCCTTCTGGCAAAGTCTGACGGCCTCAGGAACACCCTCTCGAAGGGGATCCTGGATTCCGACCATACCAATGAAGTTCATCGTACGGAACAGGTCCTCAAACTCAATCTCGTTCCTGTCGCCGTCGATGCGGCGGGCATGGCGAGGAGGCCACTGCTCGAAGTCTCTGTAGGCAATGCCGATGGTACGGAGGGAGCGGGAAGCGTAAGCGTTGATCAGAGTATTGACAGTCTGGAAGTTGGACTCGGTCATCTGAATCAAAGTTGCGTCTTGAGAGGGATCTCGGAAAAGCTGAGTGCACTTGGCGAGCACGATTTCAGAGGCACCCTTGACAAAGAGTCTCGCACCTCCGCTCGGCAGCTGAACAACAATGCCCATGCACTTGCGGCCAGAATCAAAAGGAATAAGCTGCAGGATTTTGGCGTTCTCGCGCTCTTCGGCGACAGGACCCATACCGAGATAGTCGCGAGCCAGGAGAAGGAGCGCCGTCTCAGTCTTGGATCCGACGTATGTCTTCTCGCCATCGGCTTCGCCTTCGAAAGCGGTCGAATTGAGGGAAATAGACTTAACGAGAATGTCCTTCACCGGAGAACTGAGCATCTTGGCGAATTCGGCGATTGAAATGTCAGCGGAATCATCCATCGTGCCATCGTCATCCCCAGAAACCCGCGATCCACCGAAGCGATGGCTGGTGCCAACGGTACCAGCAACAACCTGCATCTTGTTCTGCGTCAGGGTGCCCGTCTTGTCGGAGCAAATTGTGTTCGCGTTACCCATGACCTCGCAAGCCTTCAGGTGTCTGACGAGATTCATGTCCTGGAGCATGCGTCTGGTGGCGAAGGACAGTGCAAGGGTGACAGCGAGCGGAAGACCTTCAGGAACGGCGACGACGATGATGGTGACGACGGTGATGACAATGTTGATAAAAAGCTGTCCCTTCTCGGCAGGGGTGACGGAAGCGTCCTGCTTGGGCAGTTTCACCAAGAACTCGATGAAAAGGACAATGAAGAGCAGGAGACCAGCAGCACCGCCCAGCTTGGCGATGTATTCGGCGATGGTGTTGAGCTTCGATTGCAGTGGCGTGACCTCGGGGTCTTCGTCCAGGGCCATGAGCGTCTTGCCGTAGGATGAATGGATACCGGTGGAGGTAACCATGAAGGTACCGACACCTTCCATGATCCTAGCGCCAGATTGTATGAAAGGATCCAGTTTCTTGGGGTCCTCGCCGTTTTGAAGGGCGTTAAAGACATCGTCGCCGTTTCGCTTCTTGATGATGTCGGATTCGCCGGTCGCCTGAGACTCATCACATTTAACGTTGAAACCTTCGATGAGAATTCCATCGACGGGCACGAGATCGCCGGGCTCGAGATGAACAACATCACCAGCCAGCAGGTTGTGTACAGAGATTTCGACCGTTCTGCCTGATCGAACAACCTTGATATCACGGTCCTTCTTCTTCTGGTTCAGTTTGGCGAATTGTCTTTCCTTGCTATAGTCGTTGAGAGATCCGACGATAACGACGATGGCAATAGCTACCACAATAGCGACACCCTCGACCTGAAGATTCAAGTTAATTTACGATGCTGTAGAAGTCAGGGATGTAGATGATCTTACCCATTCCACCTTGGGCTCATCTGGTTTGTGAGGCACGCCCACTGTTTGGTAGATACCGATGGCAAGCGAAACGATGGCGGCGGCCGTAAGAAGTATAAGAACCTTATCCTGATATGTGATCCACATCAACTCCAGCAGCGTCTTGCCCTTCTTCTCGGGAATTCGGTTGTCCTTGAACACACGCTTTCGGTCGGCAAAGCCGTCTTGTGCGTGCATTTCGTGATTGCCGTGAGCTGGTGTCGATTCCGTTTTGCCCTCCTTGAAATCTCCAGATGAGCTGATGTGGCCCGTCGCGTCGCTGAAAGAGACGTAACCATCGAGGTGCACCTCATCCAAGCTCAGACCTGCCTTGCGGTCACTCCGCAACCCCTTCTCTATTCCAGTCAAACCACCGAGAGCATAGTATGCGGACAAGCTCTTGGGATTGAACAGCTTATTCAGTTGACCGGGGGTGAAAGCAAAGGGATTGTTCTCCGCCTTGAAATCGTCCTCACTACCCTTATCTGGCGTCAGAGCATTCTCATCGTTCATTATATCGTCGTTTGATACTGTGCTGTTATTCTTCAACGTCTTCTCTGTCGACTGGCTCAACACTGCGATAGTGTCTCCCTGGGAAGACGTGTCGTCGTTAGAATCAATTGAATTCTGTCGTGACCTCAAATTGCTGGGCACGGCCAGGAAAGCGCGGTTGTTTCCTCTGATAGTCTCGACGGGACTCGATACGTTATGGGGGCTCTGTGGTCTACTGTCCTTGCCGTCAAAGGATGTGTCGGCGCGAAGCTTCGGCTTCATGGGTTTTTCTGACGGTGCTGGCCATGGCGCGCTTGCGCCCTCTGGGACGGTAGTAGGACTGACGCCCTCATCTTTGGGAGAGATTGGTGAACTGGACGCGTCCTTCTGCGCATCTTGGGCCATGTCGAGAGTAGAGTTCGCTGAGACACCAGTTTCCGAAGTGTCTATGGTGATTGTTGGGCTGCATGTAGGAAAAGGTTAGTTGTATAGACTTGCTATATGGCATCTCGAGAGGTGATCCGGCCGTCAGAACATACGCTCTATTCCTCCGTTGCGGCGCTGCGCCCTCCTCAGGGGCGAGATTGGAATCCATTACTCCGGGTTCGGCGACACAGCCGCTCTGCTGGTGCGTGGTATTGGTGAAAGGTGAGACTAGCAGAGGCCGCCAGCGTGGTTGAACAAATAGAGGTGAGTCCAAGGCTGTGCCAATTTCACCAATGGGAGACAGTCGAGAGGCAAAGAAGTGACTATGTTGGTCACGAAGACCGCGGTTGACGTAAACGACGTAGGCGTAACGGGTGAGTTAGAGACAGTGCGACGGTGGGCCGATGGTGAAGACGAGGGTAGTAGTCGGGTTCGACTATCCGCGATATGCTTGTTAGTAAGAAGCTGGAATTCGTTGTCGCGTGTGGTTCTCCCTCACTTTCTCTCCATGGCGGCAGGCGAAGCAAGCAAGGAGGAGAAAAGAGAAATGAACGTCAAGGGAAGGATTGGATAGAAGAAATCGATTCCAGAAGTCCACCACCGCGGTTACAAAGTAGGCATGCTGGTTAGCAAGGAAGAGACTGGAGCAGAGCGAAAGAAAGGATGAGGATGAGGCCCAGCAACGCAGCGGTTGCGCTGATGGAGTGCCACCAAAAAGCACCATCAGAGAGTTTGGATCTCCCACATGTGGTGCCAAGAAAGAGGCAGTGCAAAGAAGTACACCTGATTGGCCAAAGACAAGGTCTTCACAGGGGCAGGTCACGGAGTGGGCGCTGCTACCCTGTTTGTGGTTTAGCGTCCCCGACGCGCCTAGATGGGTCCCATGAGCTTGTCAGAAGGTGATCCGGGTAGATCCAAGTACATAGGTGGTATTGGTGGCGGCGGCCAGCACGGGAAATGGGTGACCAAGTTACTTATCCGCTACTTCGTGTCTCTTAGGAGCCTTGTCGCCTGCGCCGGTTGTCGAGGTTGTGGTGTGTGGGACTTCCATCCAGGGACCCCTGTGTGGGGCGACGTCTGATTCACACACAGTAGGGTAAAAAGTACGTACTGCTTTTTAATTCTGGGCACCTCACCTCAGATTCCACTCCTTACCATCATCGCACACACAAGCCTTCGATTCACCTTTTTTTTCCCTTGACCAGGTAAGTAGAATTGTGCTTGGTGCGCCAGACCGTCCCGTCGTCAAACCGGTGAGCCAACGAAGCGCCCAGACTGAATTTGTTTTGGGTGACATCGCAGACCTACGTTTTTTTTCTTCTTAGGTACCTAGTTGACCGTTTACTATATACGGCCTCGTTGCGTACGTCCACCAGCTCGACCGTAACCCGGCGGACGTTCCCCGGTCGATGCAAGTTATGCTTGGCATAACCGCCATGAATAAAGTGGCCGTACGGCAGCAAGTGTTTGGATTAAAGCAGGGGATCGATCAAGCACCACCGCACCTCTCTAGCATTGGATAATATGAGAATTCAAGATGCCAGTTATTCTTATCAATCCGCCTAATATCCATTCGTACTTACAGATACTGTTGATGTCCTTCTCCACAGGGCAAACAAAGTCCTCGAGTCTACCGCGGGCGCTACCTTGGACCTGACAGTTGAGGTGCGTTTCTTGTGTCTTTGTGGACCGTCCAGCTGGCGCTTAGCCTTCAGTGGCCTGTTAATGTTGCTTTGTTCCCAAATTTTCGTTCTTTCTCTGATGAATATTGATTGCGCGGATTTCGTCTCACCAATTTGGTTTATGCAACGAACGACGGGTCCAACGCCCGACAACTACCCGTCCTCCTCGAGGCTGAGCGCCCGGTTGACCGGCGCCCGCCTTATGGGCTGCTTATCTTTGTTGAAGGAGTAAGATTTTTGTATCAAATGCACGCGATACGGCTTGGCTGATACTGCTAAGCGTCTTCCTTCTCGCGGGTCAGCAGCTTGATACAGCAATAGCTCACGGGACTAAGGCACGCAACTAAAGGGAGCCATCCGCCAAATCTCAGGTCAAAGCCAACGATCGCGGCGTCTTGCTTCAGGACTCATGCTGTATCCAGATTTCAACATCATCTTGCCCGTCCATACCTTACTGCAGTGCCATGTCACTTACTTTACTTATTTCACTTACCGGATATTCCGTTTCTAAGTCACCCGTGCTAAGTACAGTGCCGGCGACAGTAAGGCGACCCGTGATGGACAGACATAACACCTTCCAAAACACAAGCCTTACATTTCCAATAGTCGACGGAACTTACTTCACGTACATTTGATCTGATGTTGTTGTCAGCTGCAAGGTTGTCCCATGCAGCATGAAGCAGGTATTCTCGTCCAGCGGCCCATTACACGCTTTCAACTCAGACAAATGCGTATCATGTCTGGATTGTGCCTTGCCCTTCTTGTGCCCTCAAGTCTGGCGCAAGACTGGGGTGAGATGGGGGGCTCGCCGGGTATGGATACAACAAGGTCAAGCGTTGTTACACGGGCTCATATTCAGACCGTCGGCGAGTGCGAGATGAGATGCAATGCTGCCTTGCCTTTTTTTTTTCTACATCGCCAACGAAAGTCGCCGGAGGAAAAAAGCACAGCTTTAACCAAGTCAGCTATCTACCGGTCAGCATGTAGATGGTTGCGCGGAGCGATGGCGACGTCAATCAGCAGCAGATACTACCGGTGACTGGACACCTAAGGTATCCATTTCGGGCAGGTCGAAGCCAGCAACAGACCGAAAGCAATCTGACTGACGAGCTACTGCAGGGCAGTTCACGGAGTTCACCGGCGGGGGCAACCGCACCAGATGCCAAACGCCAAGACATTCTTCATGGATGCTAACGATGGGGCTCTAGGATTGCATTCGACCTTGCATGGCTGGTCCCCACCTTAATTTTGCTTGTTGCTTGTTTTGAAGGTACTTGTGCAAGATGCCCACCACCCAGCGCATCTTCGGGAGGTGGTGGTACTGCAATGTCTACTTCAGTTTTAGCCTTCGTCAACTTCTGGAAACATACATCGTCGGCGTTGGCAGCGGCAGCCAGGCGAGAACGACACAATGCGGTGCGACCGTAAAGCAAAGCGAAGGCGATGCGGTGCGATGCGATGCACGGGCAAGACGCACTTCGGGTACATAGTTCAACAGCGCTGTCATGCATGATGACGCCGGTAGTGAGTCCATTCGCACACCAGTCAACCCCTAACCTTTTCGGCCCCCCCCCCCCCCCCCCCCCCCCCCCCCCCCCCCCCAAAAAAAAAAAGGGGGGGGGGGGGGTGGTTTTACATGGCTGTTGATCTCCCCAAGTCTGCCTTATTTCGATGGCTGTCGGCGGCTTACATCGCTTATCATCCCTATATAATGGTGCGTGTTCGTACTTAGAGAACCTCTGCCGCTCGACAATTCTGAAAATCGGCTCCGGGAAGTGGGTGGCTGCGGAGGCGAGGCGAAAATCTTACTCACCTATTCCCTTGACGCTTCTGGAACCACATCCTGATCGCAGCCAGGCGGGATTGCTCACTCACGTCAGCAACTTGCACAATCGTGTATTCTCCGAGGTATTCTCAGGGCACGATAATTACGTAGCGCCACAGGATGGTTGATCGGCGAAGGACAACCCACACTTGCGAATCCCATCCATCGAATGGCAGGGCATGGCATTGCTCAGCATTTACCAGCATCAGCCAGGAGAAATGACGGCGCAACGTCCTGAACAAGAGACGAGCTGCCTTGGCATCACCGAATGCCAAGCCTCAGTCGCCAAATTACGACGGCGCGTATCCGTACAGAACTCCTCTTCCATTGTAAAGGACGACATCTCCAATTTCCAGACTCATTGTTGATTCATGCCGCCAGGCCACGACCCTCGTCTCTCCTTTTTCTTCGTTTTCTTTTTCTCCCGTTGCCTTGCATCCCGTCGGTTCATAGACTCCTCCCAGCGCAATCTGCCGCTCCGCCTGTTTGTTTTGGGCGCCTGCTTGCTCCGGAATGGCGCATCCACTAGTTAATTCCGTTACCGACATGAAAGAAGGACACCATATCGGTCCCCTTGCCGAATCGGACCTCAGCGTCATGATCCGCGGGTGAACAACGGTCTAGATGTTTTGGGCCTGTACTTTGTATTCGTAGAGCAGAGAGCCTGTTTCTTACCAAAGTCCCCAGTCCTCCTTGGACTCTCTCGAAGTCCTTGCTGGTTCTCCTGGTCCAACGCCACTCGCCTCCGTCTCGCTTGCCGCACTGGGCGCCCCGGGGCCCTTCAATTCAACTCGGCAAAGATCGTCATCTCCTCCGGGAGTTTTCCCAAAATTCTACGGAGCACCTGGAATGCTTCGAAATCCTTGGAAGCCCCATCCAGATTCCTTGGATGCGGAATATCCGGCATACACATTGAACCGTAAGGATGGAGGATATTAGCCTATCAGGGACAAAGATAGAGAAGAAGAAGTAAAAAGTTGTAGATGCCCTGCAGCCGGCCGGCATCACTCTCTCGCGTTCCCTGTCGCAATAGCACACCACCAACCGGGCGCATGTGGGAATGGAGGCATGAACGAGCTCATGCAGACACATCCGTACCCGAGCACACACAACCTTACAAATCCCCTTAGAAAGGTTCAGCGCAACTTCTGGGGACTGGCCTCTCCCCAAGTCTCCGTCTGTTGGTCTGCCCAGAAGGCGCGAATAGTCCGGTGCCCACGCATCCGAGAGCCGACGAAACATCATGTCCAAAGTACTGCCGTCATGCACCGTTTACCAGTGGGCCCTGCTTCCGCTGAGACTGGCTCACTCCGGCCCGCAAACAAACAGCAGCATGAACATGAACATGATGGTTTACATCTTCGTCCCATCAAGCCTCGTCTGCCTTTCTTGACTCGCCCGTCCTTGCAAACCACCCCAACCCAATCTCTTCAGCCGGCCGAAATACCTGTCAAGTTTCGTGTACGACATCGGGCCCCAGTCGTACTTTCGGTCAGTTGGTCAGTCACAAAGCTATGCCTAGCATTCCACGGTCAGAGATCGTAGTCAAGCAATATTACTCGAAGAAAGACTACAGACAAGCTACTGATCATTCGCCCCTCCCGACGCCGCCTGAGTTTCGAGGACATGGCTTCTCCCGATGCTGCAGTCAGTTGGGCCGTTAGTGTACCTACTACTACGTTGGACCAAACGGGTTGCACACCGTCATCGACGCACATCAAGTGAGGCTGAGAAGCTCAGAGCGAAACTCTTTCCGCAACACCGGGGTTGGTGATGGGAGGGATGAGAAACATCGGACCAGGTGGCGATCTCACGGCCGAAAATTGCTTTGCACCGCACTACACTTCAGACCCTTCTTTGGTCCTTCGTTTGGTCCGTCGCATCGATCCCCAGGCGGCCACAGCGGGCGCATCAGGTACAGTGGAGGTAACTCTGTTGATGCAGCAGCCCCCCTCCCAGCCAGCCACCAACCAACCCCACAAAAGAAAAAAAGAAGAAAAGGAAGGAGGGGAAAAGGGGGCAATTCAACCTCTGTCTGACCAGACGAGTGCAGAGACGTGACCACAACTGCCGCAGCTATGCTTGTTTCAATCGTACCAACCACGTGCGAAATGTAGCTGTTCGGTAAAACACTCCATGTCATTGGCGTTGCCGGAAAGCTTCATGGGCTGCCAGCATTGTTTATCTCAGCGCATAAATTTTCCGTGGATTGTCTGTCCGCCGCGGGCCGTTGGGTTCAGATCGTTCTTATACTATATTGCTAGGCTAAATAATTACTTGAACATTCCCGGCTTCCCAGGACTGGGACGTCATCCAGAAGAACGAACCGCACCCAACCATTGTCCCCTCCTTCATCTGACCGTCCACTCCAAGTTAAGCTAACCCAACCAGTGTTACTAGCCTAGTATTATAGGTTTCCCTATGGTAGAATTACTTAAGTAGTAAATAAAATATGATTACATCTTTGAGGGAAATTCAATAAATAATAATATTACAGTAGTCTTCTTTTGTAGAAATTTAATATATAATAATATTAAAATAGTTTTTCTTAAATAGAATTATATATATACTTATATTTAATTTTTTGAGACAATTTTTAACAAGTACTACTAGTGAACTATATATAGAGGCTAACCCATAAAACTAGTCAGGTTAACTCAGATTTAGTGGAGGTTGGGTTATGTGTACTCTCGCTAGATTATTCCGTCTATGAACCCCTTCTTGGCAGAATGTTGGCCATTCGTGGCTATCCCGATGTGTCCTAGTTCCCGTTGGCTTGGCAGGAGATCGTGGTTCCTTGGCAACGAAAAATCGAGTCTCGGTAGATCAGTGTCTAAATGTTTTTGGCTGCAGTGAGACTTGTCAGTTCGAGGCGTTCTGCCTTGCCTTTCTAAGCTGCAACTATGACGGCGATATCAAACTCAACAAAGCCGCGATATATGTCCCAAGACTCATGTCATGCACTTCTAGTTCTAGTTCCACGACTGTTCGGAAACACAATGTTTTTGGGTTCTCTTACATGCCTTGAGAACGTACCTGTAACCATCCACGTCTGCCGTTTCCAACTAATTTAAGCCCGATAACGCCTTAACATCGAAGCCATATGCACAAGGCCTACTCACCGTTTACCCAGCTCCACCCGTCGAACATGAACCATCTCGCCCTTCTTCTCACCCTCCGAAGCCTCGACACCAAAGAAGCCACAGACAGATCTTCTCAGCGTTTCCTCCCAGAAGCCAGCGACGACGTCCTTGAGGTCCCCTCCCGTCTGTTTGAAGTCAGGGAAGGAGTTCACTTCAAGCAGCCATGGCTTGGCCTCCTCATCCACTAAGAAATCCAGCCCAAACACCTCAAACGCGTTTCCCAAAGGCTGGAAGTGAATCATCATTTCTTTCGCCGCGGCCTCGAAGACCTCCCCAGTGATCTCGCAAATCCGCTCAAAGATGCCGTCCGCCTTGCTCTTAGAAAGTCCCTGGGTCTTGACTAGATCCCAGAACTGCTTTACCGGCGGCAAGGCAGACTCTCCGCCCTGCAAGCACGTGTTGGTAAGATGACCATCGAGGTCCGCGTCCTCCCACGGTGCCTTGTACGCCTTGCCTGCGAACAACGCCAGCATGGGCTTGTAGACGTAGACGTCGAGACTGCCGACGCAGAGGACGTACGTGCGGATATGAAACTTTCTGGCGTCGCCGGGAAGAAGGAGGGGCGGGTGGATATAGGGCTGGACGATGAAGTGTCGTAGATGTGATGTCGTGATGTAGTCCCCACACTGGCCTTCCTCGTTCTCGTCCTCATCATCGCTGTCGGGCCTATCCTCTTCCCACACGTCGAATATGTCCTGCAACTCCTCCAACGTGCTAAACAAGCGGATGCCCTGGCCGCGATCACTCATGCCCGGCTTCAAGATCCACCATTCCCTGTCCTTGGCATCCTCCGCAGCTTCGTTGCGTTCCATGCTCTCGCGTAGGTCGAACGCTTCAACGAGCGCGTCTTCGAGGAACTCCGCGTAGTCGACCTCGAAGTGCTCGCCCCTCTGAACGTGCGTCTTGAGAGCCGAGTCCGGGTGCTTGGCCACCCAGTGGTCGACCGTGGCGGAGAGGTAGTGCTTGCGGATGAGGGCTTTGCGGATGACGTAACTGTTCACTAGGGTCGTTGAGGGATGTTCGCCGACGTGGTCGAAATCGAGAGATTCGTAGGGGGCAATGTGCAGGATGCGGGTGTCTACTGAAGGAAGCGCAGTGGCGAGGGCGGGCGCCTCGTCGGGTGTTGTGTTTGGCTGCGGTGCGGGGAGAAGCGAGTACTTCCCGGGGAACAGGCGCTCCATGGCTTCGAGGACGAGAGGCTGGACGTATGGGTCTTCGTAGTTGATGATGGCGTAGAAGTCGGGCTTTGAGGATGATTTTGATGCGAGAGTCCTAACGGGGAGACCAGTTTGCTCACTTGCTTTCTCCTCTAGGCTGTCACTATAGACACACGAGACGTAAGAAAATGTTCGGTCTATTGTCTGCGAAGCGGTAGAAAGCGTAGAGTACATGAGCCGCCGTCATCTATTGTCGTGCTTGCTTTCTCTCTTTACCCCATGCGTTTAGGCATCTCACTTCATGTCCTACCCGGCTAGTCCGCCATGTCATGCTCTCATGCGCCCGCGTTTTTCTGCGTTCTCTTAATAGCAAGGGCTTACTTACAGAATCAACTCCTTCTGGTGCAGGTGCTCAGCAGGGTGCCAGAAATTGGCCTTCAGGGGCGTCACACTACAGCGTGCGTTTAGTATCATCTCGATGCCAGTATAAGATGACTGACTTACCTGGTGTAGCCCTCCTTGACAGCCCAGCCGTCATTGCCAGGCGCAGCTTCCTCGACACTCTGATACACATCCGTGAACTTGGGTGCCCACTTGAAGTGCCTGTGCCGAGATCTAGAAGCCTTGTCACCCTGCTCCTTCTCCTTTTCAGCAAGCGTCTCATCACCGCCAAGAGCTTCCCCAAAGTCGCCCTCTCGAATCTTCTCCTCCTCCTCGTCCTCGTCACCAACCTCTCCTTCGATCTCCTGGAAACAGCTGCCTTCGCGCCAGTAGTTTTGCAATATGCCGGTAAAGAGCGTCTTCTGCTTCTCAACGCCCTCGACAAGCGGCACATTTACGCTGTACAGGTCAACCTCGTCACCAGCAGGCCATTGCTGATACAGCTTCTCAATCACACGGACAGAGTGTCTCGCCGCACCCTCAATGATGACAGGGTCATGGTTCCTCGAGAAAAAGGCGTAGCTGAGCGCAATGGACTTGCGCTTGCACACCGCGGCTTCGAGTGCGCCGCCCAGCGTCCCCGAACTCAGCGCAAACACAGCCGTCGTGTTGCGGCCGTAGTTGGGACCGCTAACGACGAGATCGATGGGTCCGCGTTCCTTGAAGAAGTGATGCAGGGCGATTTGGACGCAGGAGGCCGGCGTCCCGTCCACGAGAATCCACTCGTCCTCGGCGGTGGCGTTGGAGGACGGCCGAGTCGAGGTCGTGCCTTCGGTGCCGTGGAGACCATCGGGGGAGGGGCGGTAGTAGAGAGGCTTGACTGTTTGACCGATCATGTGCGCCTTGCCAATCCAGGAGCGTTGGATGTGTGGGAGACAGACAGAGACGACATGACCGGCCTGTTGAAGGTTGTGGATAAGGGAGTGGACGTAAGGGGAGGAGTGAGGGGACGGGGGGCCGTCGTCGTTGGTGAGGAGGATATGCATCTTGACAATGATCAACCTTAGTTCTTCGGTTCAGTGAGTGAGTTGATTTGCGTAAGTGAGACTGAGAAACGGGCTTGAAGAGGGTTCGTGGAGATGTCGGAAGTCGAAATTCAGCTACTTGATCCGGGAGGGAAAGCTTTGCCGCAGGTTGCAAGAGCCCGAGCGTTCAATGTCAGAGTCCAAAGAAAGCTGGAGACTCCAAGGCGCAAAGAAGAAAGATTGCGTATGCGGTAGTGAAGCCCGCTTGTAATGAGTTGAGAGTTACCTAATTATTCGTCGAGGAGGAGGCAGAGACTCTAAATGTAATGGAACTGGAAGTGGGATGGAGGGGTTGCAATAGTGGGGCATTTTGACGTTTGTTGGACAGCATTCCCGTGCCCGCTCTCGGAGCATAACGGCGGGCGACGTCGGAAGCACACCCGACCCGCCCTACGTGGCCGCGTTCTTGGCCTACATTGTCAACGCACTTGACTACGCGCAACAGGCTTGAGCTAAAAGTAAAGCCAGATTCGTTGTTCTGTCACATTCTGCTGTCACGTTCCGATTTGCTGCGGGCAGTTGCTATGAGAATCGTTCTTGTTCCTAGTCTGCCAGATCTTGGAAAGGAGCCTAACCCGGCGCTCTCCCATACACCAGTATCAATCCTTCGTACATGGCTAAACCAACGCCAAAACCTGAATTGATCATCCACTGCTTTCGTAAGAATATCCCTAGCAACCATGGCCTAAAACTAGTCTACCTGAAAGGGGACCCAAGTTGTAGGTACCGCACACTGCCAGTACTGATGGCCAACTTGTCCCAAGCCCAGAATGTGAATACCTAACCATTACACAAAAGCTTACCAAGAATTGTGCTTCATCGTCCCATAATTCTGATCGAAGCAGTAGTCTCGGGCTTTAAATCACCCAAGAATACCAAGAATGATACTCTTATTCGCCGTAATACAACAATTAGTGACGAGCTCGCTTAGGAGCTGACGCTGTAGGTGTCTCTGCCGAGCGTTTGACTGGCGACCGTTCAAGGCGGCTTTTCACACGCGGCCAGTCGTCAAAGGGGCTAGACCGAGTCTTGCGCTTGATCGAGGCTGCCTCTTCTGACTTCAAGCCAGATCGCGTAGTGCGTCTGGTGTCGGGGGGAGTTGCGGCCGGACCGAATTTGGGAGCCTGTGGAGTCGACGGGCACTCATCCTGGACGTCAGCTGGCGTTTGCGGTGTCTCCTCTTGCTCCTCCAAGTGGTGATCCTCGATGTCGGTGACGGCCTCCTCTTCCTCGAGAGTCGAGCCAAGAGCAGATGCCTTGGGTGCAATAGGAAACAGCAAGCGGCCCTTCATTGCCGAGCGCCTCTTAGGACGAGACTCGGACGAGCTGCCCTCAAGGTCCTCTTCATCCTCTGGCTCAGCGAACTTGCGAAAGATCTTCTTTCCTCGACTGCGGCATTTATTAGCGGGAGCTCTTTCATTGATGGACAAGGACTGCAAACTTACAAAACATAGATCAGACCGTCCTCACGTCGAATGGCATCATCAACAGACTGTGAAGCCTCGCCTGGAATTGCGACCTTACGCTTGCTGCGTCGACGCGGGGGGTCTCGCTCGACGGTGGCGCTATCGCCGTAAAACGGGTTATTCTCGCTCGTGTCGGCCGCAGGAATGCGATCTTGCGAATCGGTGAAGATCTCAATGGGGTCCTCAACCTCTTCGGCGACAAAACTCTCCAACGAGTTGCCGGAGTACTTCTTGGGCGCGCGCTTCCTCTTGGGACTGGCCAAGGCATCGTCGTCATTATGGAACAAGTTGCGCGCGACAGAGCGGATCTGAGCAGTCTGTTTCTCGTTGGGCGCCTTCTTTGGAGTCTTCGCCGGGGTGGGCAGCATGCCGGAGCGGCGTGTGACGGATGTGGTAGCGGTAGTGGCCTTGGCTTGATGATCCATCGCGTCAATACCCAAGGATGAGGCAGCTTGCGATGCACTCTCAACAGTCAAAAATCCGGATGCGCGGCGAACAGAGTCCTGAGCGGGCTGACGCTTCTTTTGAGGGGTTGCAGTCGGCGACATGATGGCTGCGGAAGTGGAAGGCGCGACGGATTTGCGGGTAGTTCGGGGAGGAGTGCGGTGAGATGAAGGTTGGGGGGAAGGAGTTCGGTTGGCGGCGCGTCGAGATGAAATCCGTGCCGACTTGCGAGGAGAGTAAGGTTCCCAGTTGTCGCTCCAGCCGTGTTTGGGGGTGGGTGGTGTTCGGATGGATGGGGGAGGTGAGGGTGTTGATGATACTGCGAAGGTCGCCATTTTGTTCTGGGGAGGAAGGGCAGGCAGGAGGCACCCTGACGCTCGAGTCTCAATGGATCGCTCCTTCCTTTTCAAAGTTCCTCTTAGGTCCAGACGCTATTGCAACTCCCAATAGGGTGGCGAATACGCGCAGACGTGAAGCTGTTTGTCGGAGTGCGATTGCAGCCTGAGAATGCCTAGAAGGTCGGGTGGTAGGTAGGACTATTGTCGCAGAGGGAGCTCTTGGTGCTCTTGATAGACTCCGGCGGTCAGAGTACAAAGAGGTGGAGTGAGAAGAATGTTTTGAGAATACTAGGCAAACGCAAAGGAATACAAAGTACCTAAATTATGATATCTCTGGTTGCTCTGGCTACAAGAGATGCAAGTGAGAAGTGGATGTGTGGATGGAATGGAGGAATGGAGGATGTTCGCGATCATGGGGCGGCGGCAGTTGAGATGGATGCAAATGGAAACGGTCAGGTCACGAAGAAGGTGGGAGGCTGGAGGCTGGGAAAAAATGATGGCTGGGTGAGCTGGGCGCTCTCTCTCTCTCACTGAGGTGGGCTGAGAGTTAGGTGAGGTGAGTCGGCAGCCCAACACCAGCCCCAGCCACCCCGTTGTACTGCGCCCCCCCCCCCCCCCCAAGAAAAAAAAAAAAAAGGACAATGACTGAGGCTTTGAGGGGCTCAATTCAACTTAAGCGAGACTCCACATTGACGGCGGGGACGCGCTGTACCTCCTGAAAACCGCGAATTTTCGCGTCACCGAGCTATGCAACGTGAGCACTGGCAAACACTAAACTCCCGGCAAGGATCTCTCTACTGGGCTGCCCCGCCTGTCTTACATTCCACATTTTCCCGCCGAGCACTCACGGCTCCAATCCCAAAGCCTCAATCAATCAACAAATAACGTCACAGTCATCTGCCCGCCGCTCTTCCGTCCCAGGCAGAGATCTGAGACGGACCAGACCGCGCTCCGACCAAACTCGCCTTCGATTCGACCTGAGAACAACAACAAGCAATCAAGAGGGAACCTGAAACGACTGGCGCACTAGCAACAGCAACCCGCAGCTGCCGCAGGACCCCACCAATACTCGCACACCATGGCTGATCAAATGGACGATTCCCTCACCGAGGACATCTGGGCGTCGCCCGGCCCAGACGGTCAACCTGCTCCGTCATCCGATCGGCCCAAGACCCCCGCTACACCAAAGACCCCTAAAACTCCCAAGACACCTGCAAACCAATCCACCAGCTACGATCGAGAGGCTGCCTTGAGGAAAGAGCTGGAAGGTGTGCGCAACATCAATGCCGCCATTGAGGGCATCATCAACACTCTCGACAAGGCCAAGGGAAACATGAATGTGAGTGACCATCTCCAAACATGCCTTCCTATTTCCTCACTGACCTGGTGCCTATAGACCGTATCTGGCACTGTCTCAAACGCGTCGAACCTCCTCAACACTTGGACCCGCATCCTGTCCCAGACCGAACACAACCAACGACTTGTTCTTAACTCCAATTGGCGGGGCGCGAGCCAGGATCTCGTGGACATCGAGGCTGAGGCTGTTCAGAAGCAGCAGCAAGCCGAGAGGAGAACTGCTGAGGAGGAAAGACGACGCGAAACAGCTCGGCGAAAGCGCGAAGAGGAAGAGGAGGATCGACAAAGACAGGCAGCAGTCGGCAGCTCAACTCGCGGCCGAGGCGTTGCTCGTGGTGTTTCTCGTGGACGAGTCCGTGGAACAACGAACACAACGGCTGCGCGCGGCCACGCATATTCAAGTAGCACATCGAGAATTGGCCGGGGCGCATCCAGTGTTCGCGCTGGATATCGGGGGCGAACTAGAGGTGTCGAGTAGTGTAGGACGACTTTCTGTTTGTGCATGGGTACCGATACCCCGAAATGCATTACCATGGTCGGCCAACTGCTAGCCTATTTCTTCTTGAAGAAGTCGCTCATCTTCTTCATGCCCTTGGTGTTGACTTTCTCCAGTGCCTTCACCCCACGACTTTGATTGGCCTTCCTCTTCTTTTCCTCCTCCATCTTCCTCTTCTTCTCGGCGCGTGCCTCTTCCTCCTCCTCGTCCAGCATTCTCTTCCTGGAGTAATCCGCCATAGATCTGGACGAAGCAGCTTCTGCTCGCAGTTTGGTAAGCTTGGCAAGGTATTCGTCAAGTGGTGTAAAGTCGACACTGGTCGTGTCCTTGTCGGCCAGCGAAAGCTTCAGGACCGAAGTCAAGTTTGGCGCCACGTAGCTTGAGCAGATGAAGCTGAAAGCAACCCGAAGTCTCTGGAGGCCGGTGATCTCGTCGGATGCTTGCATGGCACTGACGACAGTCTCTTCGACAGCTGCGACAGACGTAGCAGCAGTTGATGCGTTTGAGTTAGCAGACTGTGTACTATCGACCGTGGATACAGAAGACTGTGAATCGCCGGACTCGGTCCTAGGTATCGAGCTGCCAGATTCCGATACTGCACCTTCAGCAGCAGGCTTGACCTCCGCGACCACAGCTTGGGACCTTTGTACTTGGATGGGAGCCTCGAGAGCCTTCTTGACGAATTTCTCCTCCATGCTGCCCGGAAGGCCACCAGCGCTCATAGACCGTGCTTTCCCGAGGATCTCGTTGACAAGCTTCTTCTCGCTCAGTCGGTACATCATCTCATCGCCCGCATCCACGGTATCGCAAACTGCTCCCATACGCGATACTAGGAGCGCTCGGGTCTTCGGACATCGCAAAGCCGCGGCCATGTGGGTTGACGATGTGGATACGGCGTCGAAGTGGTCGTCGCTGGAAAGGAACAGACGCTTTGTTTCGGTCGATTTAGCGCTGGCGGGGCCGAACAGACCTGGGAGTAGAAGGAAGATTGGATCAATGGGTGTTGCGATGAATAGATCGGCGCTCTTCGTGACTTGAGCCTGGAAATCGGACCCATCATCTCTGTCCGACTCCTCCAGTGCGCCAGTACGCGTCTCGATCATCCAGCTTCTGGGGTCCGTCTTTGGGGCCGCAATTTTGGTGAATTCGTAAATGCCCGTCTCAGGGCAGAGAAGGTAGCGGGTGGGTTTGGAGTATCTGGGGTTGGGAAGGGAGACAATGCGGGCCACCTTTGTCGCCCTCTTCGGAATGATAAATAGCTTGGGGGCGTTCGACAATTCCTCTGGCAAAGTGTATTTGGTCGTGGACGAGGTGTTGCTCGTCTCGGTCTTTGCTGCTAGAGCGGGCTTGGTTGATCTTGTTCTCGCCATTGTCAGGTATGCCTGGTCAGTTGTTGCTTCTGCTCGGTAGTCGTAGGACGAGATGCCAAAAATAAAAAATAGACCTGGATGTTGAAATAGAGAAGTAAGTGAAGGCAGCCAAAACGGGTGTGAGGAAGAACGATAGCTTTCAATTTCACACTCGTAAGTCGAAGCTGAACGTATGTGGGTACCTCTGCCACGGATTGCAGTGCGAGCTGAACCTACGCTCAGACGCGACGCGCCGAGTGCAATTACAGGTGGAGCGCGTCTTTCAGGGTCGACCGCGACTTGAGCCAATGACACGCCCACGAAGCCTCGCACCACTCCACGTCAAACTCCTCTTCTCAGCCTAGTCCGCCAATCTGCCCCCAGGCTTATCGTGACGACAGAATCAGATGCGACATTCGATAACGAATCAAGACATTCTCACCAGTATTGCGTCCCTTGCCTAGGTAGCTTGCAAACATATCTTCGGTGTTTTTTTTTTGGCACTCCCCCCCAACGCCGACGTCGCTCTCCCAGCCGCCTTCATTGTTTACATTGGGCTTGCGCTTTTTTTCTGTGTTCTAATATATGCGAATGTTTACTAGCACAAACCCCTCCATCGTCCGTCACCTGAATCTTGCGCCCGTCTTGAAGCTGAGCAGCCCGACCGGCGGGTCGTGGGCCTTGTTGCGTTGAAGCTCCCTCAACGTAGTCGCCTTGCTCGGGGATGCAAGAAGATAACCTATGCACCGTTGGCCACGCCATTTCGACCTACTGGCAAGATGCCTCCTGGTGCGTTGCCCCAAGAGCGTATGCAGAGTATGACCATAACGTTCCGATAGCTGCCCCACACGACGAGCCTCAATGGCCTCCTCGATCACCCCATGAAGCCCTCATCGGCACACCAGGCGGGCGCGATCGTCTGAGACGACTTGCGAACCGAACTTCTCCCTCTCCGTCGCCGCTTAAGAGAGGACGGTCTATGTCAGCATTGTCGGCCCGATCGGCGGCGCTCCGAGACGAAATGGAAGACGAGGAGGAAGATGAAGAGACATTGCAGCTCAAACTACAAGAGATCCAGGCAAGATTGAAGCTGAAGAAGCTGAAGAGCGCAAAGGAGAAGAGTGCGGGCCCTCCGTCACCCACCCGCAGAACGCCTCCACCAGCGCACCCAAAGCCAGCATCGAGAATCATTGGACTGGATGCGAGTCGAGCTGCACCACGACCATTATCCTACCCAGCTGTTGAAGTACCCGTATCTCCTGTGCGGAAGTCTCAGCCTCCTCAGCCTCAGACATCGCCAAGTCGAGTTCTCCTAGGAATCGACAAAGGGTTGAGGGCCAAGGATATCTCGTTGAAAAGGGCCCCCAGCGTGCTGCGCAGAAATTCAAAGTCACAGGACGGGCAGTCGCAATTTGGCGGCTATCTTCAAAGATCAAGAACGCCTGGACCCCGGCCATCATCAGAGATAGCTCGACCGTTGAGCTTCAACGAAAGGTTAGCTGCGGCAAGAACGACAGAGGCAGACCGGCAAGATCTGCGGGACAGGGTTCAGAAAGTTAGGACTGGTGCTTTTGGTATTGGACAAAAAGAAATTGATGAGTACAAGTCAAAGGCTGTCGACTTGCCAGAAAAGCCTGTTGTTGCGCCGCAGTTTACAAGGGAAGATATCGTCAGGTCCAGCGGAACAATGGGTGTCCCGGAACCACCACCGAAAGATGAGGACGACCCCCAAGGTCTCTATCAGCCGCTGCCCGAATGGATTTTGGACGCACAGGGACCGGCCAAACCCAAAAAGCTTGCACCCGCTGACGTTCCCGACTCGGAAGCATCAGCATTTGAGCCATATTCGAGTTTCCATCTCTCTCAGCGTATCCTTCCTCACCAGGTTCTGACCAGACATCTTTCTGGGAAGAAGACATATAAGCTGCCTGATTTGCTCCGCAAGGTCAAGGCACCAGAATATCAGCTACCAGATATTGAGCAGGATATCGTTGTCTTCGCAATCGTGGCCAAGAAGTCCGAACCACGTTCGCACAAGCCCAGGTCAGATCAAAACGGAAAACAGTCAGATAGGGGGAAGTATATGGTCTTCACCCTTTGTGATTTGAAGTGGGACTTGGAACTGTTCCTCTTCAACTCGGGGTTCACTCGGTTTTGGAAGCTTACAGAAGGTACAGTACTGGCCATATTAAATCCCACCATCATGCCGCCCCCAGTTGGCCGCGAAGCGACTGGCCGCTTTAGTCTGGTCATCAACTCTGATGCCGACACTATCATCGAAGTCGGAAAATCGCGGGATCTTGGGTTTTGCAAATCCATCAAGAAAGACGGCGAATACTGCAACACGTGGGTCAATAAGAAGCGGACAGAATTTTGCGAGTTCCACACGAATGAGGCAGTCTCGAAACAGCGGGCACAACGGGTGGAGATCGCGTCGATGGATTTTGGCGGCATTGGGGAGAAGAAGTATCGGATGAACTCCCACTACGTCCGAAACCCCAATAATCCACCACGCGAGAAGACGAGTCGCCAGTATGATCGGGAAACCCATAGTCATTGGTTTGCGACAAAATCAATGAGCTCCGCGCAGTTGATAGACGGGGCCCAGGCTCTCGCAGATCGGAGGGAGAGGGAGGAGGGGCTGAAGAAGCGGATGCTTCATCAAGAAAGAGAACGAAGCATCATGCAACGCCTAAGCAAAATCGGCAATGGCACCGGGAGAGATTACATGAATCGAGCAGAGCGTGGTCCAACCCCGAACGCATCTGCCTTGTTTCCTCCACCCAATCCCTCGTCATCTCGCGCTACAGAAGAGTCACCGAAGCTCGACGCCAAGGCTTTGGGGTTGATGGCACCAAGGAATAAGGACCTGGCCATCCACCTAAGTCCTATTAAGCGTAAGCGACCCCAAAGCGCGCAGTCCAGCTCCTCTTCCGTTGGTGGTCCTACAACGGCGACCAACGGTGCGAAGTCAGGATTTGGCTGGGGCGGTAATCTCAAGGACAAACTTGCCAAGATGAAAGAAGGCGAAAAGCTGAGCAATGACAAACCGCCTGTCAGAAAGAAGACGCGATTTGTAACGGAGAAGGGCATTCGCGAGGCCGGAAGGGAGAGTTTAGGGATGGATATGTCAAACACGATCTCCTTTGAAGATGATGATGACGACTTGGTTATTCTTCGGTGAGCTTGGGCAGCATTAGGATTCGGATACGGTTTGGAGAATCGTTGGTTGAATGGGCATGGTGTCTGGTATCAAGGCTCCTGGACGGAGTCCGCGCTTCAGCGGTTACGGTTACATTTTACGGTCTACAGAAAAAGAACTCGAGGCATATTTTGACGTCGACCTGGCGATGGATTTTCCCATGCAATACCTTCTTCTTCTCTACCCTCAACACGGATCTAACCGTGCTTATAAAAACAACGCTGTAACTCAGTGACGTGCTGCCAAAGATTCCCCAGCCTCGGAGCCTACATATGTACACTATGGAGGGAATTGCCTGAGCTGAGCGAACAGCTCTTTCGAAGAGAAAGCACGCACATTGGTAATTAACGACTTAATACCTTGACGCAGCTACGTAGCTAGGTGGCCTCGTGTCCTTGCTCTTGCCCCAGTCAGATTCCTTGTCACCCAACGTCAACTCCAGCGTCTTTCCTTCGCTGAAGAACTCATGCCCAATCCAACTCTTGGTCCATTCCTGCCCATCCAGCTTGGCACTCTGCACGAAGATATTCTTATACGCCGCATCGAACCCGACACATTTCACAGTAGCCTTCTTCCCAGTTATGGGGCTTTTGACGCTAATCTCCTCGAAGTAGGGCGCCGTGATCAGGTACATGTTCTGGCCCGCGACGGGAAACAGGCCCATGACAGAGAACGCGAGAAAAGCGCCCATGGCGCCCGAGTCGTCGTTCCCAGGCAGTCCTCCGCGGGTGGAGTTGAAGGCCGAGGGAATGTACTGGTGACTGCGTTGCGTGGAGAGGCCGGGACGACCGACGTAATGGTAGAGATACACCGTGAGGAAGACGGGCTCGTTGGAGATATCGGCCAGGGGGGAAGCGTGGAAGTAGTTCAAGCGGGATACGAAGGCGTCGTCGCCTCCCATCATGTCAATCAGAGTCGAAGTTGCGTGAGGGACGATGCTGGTTGACTTGGGCATTAGCTAGGGAGGAACCCCTCGGCGCCCCAAAAAAAAAAAAAAAAAAAAAAAAAAAAAAAAAAAAAAAGAAGAGGGAAGTGTCTAGGCAACCCACAATTGGTACTGCCAAATGCTTGCCTCGAACGTCTCGCTTGGGTTCGCTGTCAGAGAACAGAAGCCCGCGAGGTTCGAGCAAGCTATGGGATCCTGGAACCCCCATGTTCCGTTTTGATACTTGGGTTGGAAGAAGCCGGTGAAGTTCGTGTCTGTGCCGTTGATGGCAGACTTTTGGTCGGGTTTCCACAAGTTCTGCCAGTTCATGCTCCTGGACATGTACTTGTCGTGAAGTTTTTCCTCATTCAGACCCTGAGCAAGAGTTGCTAGACAGTAATCGTTGTATGAGTACTCCAAAGCCCGCGAGATGCTTCTAGAGTTCGTACCGAAGCCGATAGGATCGAAATCGAGATAAGGGATGTAGTTGAGTTGCTTCCAACTCGTTAATCCACCGCGGCCCTGGAATGACCACTCCAACGGCTCTTCTTCGGCGTCCTTGGTAATAGCCTCTAGCGCCAGTTTCCAGTCGATCGACGTCAAGTTCTTGACATACGCGTCGACGAGAACGACATCGGCATTCGAGCCTCCCTGAGTCCAGCCTTTGCAAAGAGACATATGGCAATCCGGTAGCCAGCCCTCGTGTCTATAGATGTCTAGCAATGAGTTCACCATCTGCGTCTGGGCCACAGGATCTATCACGGTGAGTAAAGGATGCTGGGCACGGAAGCTGTCCCACATGCTGATCCAAGTTAGCCAAGGACGTCGAAGACGGCTCAGTCGACGCACCAATAATACGAGTCAAAGTACGGAACCCCGGTGTCCCAGAATGGGTTCTCGCCAGTGTAGTTCTGAGGGGATATCATGTTACGATAGAGTCCGCTCCAGAAACTCTTCTGCAAGTCTTCTGTTGCGCCGCCTGGCTTGATCGAGACCACACTCAGCTTTTCCCTCCAAGCGTCTTTTGCCGTCTTGACGAGCGCGTCAAAATTTGCTGCTGGATCCGGGATCTCTTTCTCGGCGTTACTACACGCCTGGGCAGTGGTCTTGAAAGAGACGCCAATCCTAGCCGTGACGGTATTGTTGGTCAATTCCGTGAAGCGGACGAAACCGCCTCCCTCCAGGTAGAATAAGTTGAATCCCCTCGTGATGAAAAGATTCTTTGGCTCATTCCCCGCGCGGCTATTGACCCAGACGCCAGTGTCGAAGATCTTGGAACCGAAAAAGTCAACGCAGTAATGCAGCACATATGTTCCTGCCCCGAAGCTGGGTAAAAATGTGCCATTTCCCAACATCCGGCCTGTCCGCGAGTCGACCTTCACCGACGCATTCTGCCGGCTTGCCCAAAGATCCGTCAAATCCAGCATCACCAATGGATGCTCATTTCCCGTCGGGAACGTGAAGCGCATAAGGGCTGCATGCTTCGTCACCGTCATATCGGCTTTGACGCCCGACGCCATCTCTACAGAGAAATAGCCCGGCTCTGCAACCGTCTTGTTCGGATCATACTTGGTAGCACGGTCTCCGATTCGGAAGCGGCAGTTATTGAGCTCGTCGCCGGGGCAGACTTGAGGAAACAGTGGGAAATTGCCAAGACTGGGGTTCCCTCCAGTGCCGCTGTCGTGAAGGACGCTGAAGCCGGTGATGCTGCTCCCATCCGTGGAGAAACCGCCGGTCTTCTCGCCGTCAACGTCAGCCACGGCTTTGGCGAGGCCGTATGGTAACGTTGCGCCGGCGAAGACGTTCCCTCCTCCTTGGGATCCGATCAAGGGATCAACGAAGGCTAAGGGGTCGAAAGACTGACAGAGGGCTCCGACCACGAGGGCCATAAGCGGCAGAAGGTTGCGCATGATGAGACCACGGTGAACTGGTCAGGGTTGGGGAACATCGGACGAAATATGCTTGAATGAGAAGCATATCACCGCGGGTAGTGGGTGGGTCGACGACTTTGATTCCCGAGGAAGCTCTCCCTCTCCCTCTCTTAGAAGAGCATATCTCAAAACCCCGGTCTTTCTAACAGTGCCACAGCTAGAGAAAACTCTCCATTAGGATTTCGTAGGGACTGCGGTAGACTCTTGCTATGCACTGCGATCGTACGGAGATCCCGGCTATTTGCTTCTGGTCATCAAACTCTACTGCTTGACCCCGCGCGAGAGCTCTATGCCACTGCCAAGGTACCGCACCGTAGGTGGTAGTCGAGAGATTCTTGGTGGCTCGGGAATAATGCAGAGGGAGTGAAGGACTGTCTGTCGATCACTGGCAATGATGTGCCGTGCTGACCTGCAGCTCTCCAGCCATACTTAACCAGGGCTCCGTACGCGCATCAGGACGTAAGTGGTGCGTGTCCGGCTCTCCGCAACAACAATGATGGGTCGATATTTGAGGCACGATGGACGTTCATTGCTCCAGAGAGCGATAGACATGCCTTCAGTCTTGAGCCCGCTATGTGTTGCCAATCGTCTGCCAAGTGCGACAGCAATGATCGGTAGTCGGGTTGTGTTGTTTGAGAAGACAGAATTCGAGGTAGGTAGCTGGAGCTCTACTGGGAAGCTCCGTATCTGTACGGAGTAGTTCATGTCAATTACAGGGGTAGCTCAGCCAAAAAGCGCCCCACAATAGCTACCTAATTTCAATGCTCACACCTTGAAGACGTATGTACCTAACACAAACTGGATTCATTCAGTTAGATGTACTCACTTCACTTAAAGTCCCATGCCATGTTTACTCGAGAATGTGGCAAAACAGGCCCAAGTAGAAACTTCATCCCAACTTCATCTCACTGATTCATACAGATGAACCGTGATCTAGCCAGCAGTCGTGCAGGTAACGTAGAAGGGGGTTTCTCTAGGAGCAGCGCCCGAAACACCTAATGCTCCAGCTTGGCCCCCGGATAATTGCCCCGAGCATGGAGGACACCTAAAGCCTCAAAAGCTTCAGTCATCGCCGTCCTTTCACTTGATCTTAAGCCTCTTCTGATACAACCGCCATCTCACTACTTCTCTCTTCATTCTCGGGTCGTGTGGCTCGACCCTCTGCTCATTCGTGGCAATGCTGGACATCTATCAGCTCAATCTCGCCGGCCTGCTCCTGACATGCGGTGTTCTCTTCGCGTCCGGCACCGAGAATAAGAAGATAGCTGAGGGGCGCACCAAGAAGGACTCGAAGCAACAAAAGACACAGAAGCCTCAGAAAGGCTCTCAATGGGCGTTCTTCATTGTTTACGCCCTTGTGATGGGCTCCGACTGGCTTCAGGTACTCTCGATTCACTTCTTCGCCGAAGCCAGAAATCTCCTCAGGCCGCTAACACAAATTTCAAGGGCCCGTTCCTCTACTCCCTCTACAAGAACGAACACGGCATTTCCTCAGATCTCGTGCCAACTCTCTTCACCACGGGTTTCGTCTCCGGCGCCGTGGCCGGCTACTTCATCGGTTCCCTCGCCGATCGCCACGGCCGCAAGGCGAGCTGCCTCTTCTTCTGCACCGCCTACGCGCTCTCATGTCTGCTCACCACCATTCCGAGCCTCCCGCTGCTCTTCGCCGGCCGCGTGCTCGGAGGATTGGGGACCAGCCTTCTGTTCAGCGTTTTTGAGAGCTGGATGGTTACTGACTTCCACGCCCGTCGCCTCCGAGAGAAGGGCCTGGATTTGTCGCGCACATTCGGCTTCATGAGCACTGTCAACAGTATCGTGGCCATCGTAAGCGGTGTCGTTAGCGAGTGGCTTGTCTCTGTCACGGGCACGCGCAAGTCGCCCTTCCTCGCCAGCATCGGGCTGCTTGTGCTCGCGGCTGTTGTTATTGCAAGTCAATGGGTACGAGCGATTGTCTTCTTACATTAGAAAGAGAGAGAGAGAGAGAGAGAGCTGCGATTGCGGATGCTGACAACACGACAGGATGAGAATTACGGTTCAACAGGCCAAGCCTCTCCTTCCCAGGCTTCAAAGGACAAGACGAAGCCCAATATTTGGGCCACAATGACCGACAAGCGCGTGCTCACCATTGGCCTCGCTTCGACAATGTTTGAAGGCTCCATGTATCTGTTTGTAGTTTTCTGGAGTCCCGTCTTGGTCTCCGCCTCTTCCTCTCCTGACACCCTGCCGTACGGCATCATCTTCGCCGCCTTCATGGCCTCGACCCTGCTAGCCTCCCTGCTTTACCCTCGCCTCTCGGCCATGGTCTCCACGCCATCCCGCTTGCTGTTCACAGTTCTACTGGCGGCCAGTACCGTCTTTTTTGCCCTCGGCACTGGTGGCTCGCGTCCAGAGCAAGTTACCTTTTGGCTGTTTTGCCTTTTTGAGGCCTGCGTTGGTCTCTATTTCCCCTCCATGGGTTACCTAAAGGGCAAGGTTGTCGACGATGGCGTGCGTGCTCAGGTCTACGGTGTTTTGAGAATCCCGCTCAACTTGTTCGTTGTACTGAGCCTAATGTTTACGAGCGACGGGGAGGCGAATAAGGTCTTCCTCGTTTGTGGCATGCTGCTCCAGGCAAGCTGTGGCGCCCTGTGGCTTATGGGCGGACAAGATGTGTGAGGTACATGTAAGTGAAGGTGATCTCAAGGAATTAGGACAGTAGACGCTTATAATTACCTTCGCTGAGCAGTCAATGCAGTGCAAGTAGACACCTGCGAACATCTCCTCTATCTCCTCTTTAAAGCCCCCAAACATCCCGCCCGGCTCTTTCGCAGCAACTCAACATCACGGTTGAAGACAAATCGATTGCAACGAGTTTAAAACGCTCCGATTGCTATTGAATCAATTTTGATGAACGCGCTCTGTCTATTGATCTTTGTCAGGGGAAGCATATCCAACCAGCCCCACAGACCTCCAAAACCCCCTCCCCCGAGCACTTCACATGTAAACTAGCCGTTCACAATGTGTGAACCCCAGATCGCAGCAGACGCAACAAAAACATCAGAAGCGCGTATTCCCCTGCACGTCTTTCCCGCGCCTCTCATCGTGTCGCCCTTGAAACGCCCACACAGACAAACTGTCATCTTTCTTCACGGTCGGGGTTCCAGCGCCCGAATATTCGCATCACCTTTCCTCGCGGCCCCTGTTCAAACATCACTAAAAGAATGGGACGACGAGGATACAGAGCCGGCGTCTCTCCAACGGGCTCTGCCACACACCCGATTCGTGTTCCCCACGGCACCGCGATCGCGGGCGACCGTCTACAGGCGATCCATCATCAATCAGTGGTATGACGGGAGCGGAGACTGGGAGGAGACGGTCCTAGGCCACGCGCGCGAAACGGTCGATTTCCTGCACGGGCTGCTCGAGGAGGAAGCCTCACTCCTCGGCGGTGCCAGCAGAGTCGTCCTCGGCGGCTTCAGCCAGGGCTGCGCCGCCGCTTTGCTGTGTTTGTTGCTCTGGCAGGGCGAGCCTCTCGGCGGCGTCGTGGGCATGTGTGGGATGCTACCCATGGGCGGCGCACTCGGCGACATCTTGTTCGGCCCGGACGTGTATTGCAATGACAGTGGGCCGCGCGACCTGGCGGGTCAAGACGTCGCGGAGGATAACATATCTACTTTGGCAAGTGACGAAGCCTCGGATCTGTTCGACTGCGGCGAACGTCGCTCATCATCCACGCCCATCTCACAAGCTCTTAACGTCTTAAGAGAAGAGATTGGATTACAAAGGCTAGACACACACTCGGAAACCCCCTTTAGACACACCCCTGTGTTCCTTGGTCATGGCACTGAAGACAATAGTGTACCCATTTGCTACGGTCTAGATGCGTCGAGAGTCCTCCAGATGCTGCAATGCGATGTTGAGTTCATGACCTATCCCGGGGTCGGCCACTCCTACTCGAAGGAAATGCTGAGCGACGTCATTCACTTTCTTCATCAGAAGGTACCATGCTTTGCTCGGTTTCAACACAATGAGTGAAGCATACATGGGGCCACCCAGGAGAAAAGATGGTGAGGGCATATTTGTCACAAAAGACATGTGTACATATATTCATTGACAACTATTGGTCCTCCTGAAGGAAATGGACTGTCGTGTTCGAGCAAACAGTGTTCCAATCTGGGGGCTTGATATGGCCCCCCTCTTCGTCGGCCCATCTCCGTTGTCGTCTCTTGAGGCATGTCTCTCATTAATCCACCTCGTTCAGCGTTGAAAACTCCAAATTTAACCCATACATGCCTATCCTATCCTTCAAACAAAGAAAATGGTCCTGCCTATGACCTCTAACTATGGGAGGTTTGCGCGTGAGGGAGGAGACCAGAATGCACGACCAATCAAGTCCCGGGGATATAAGTCTGTCCATCGACGCCAGTTCCATGAATGCTTCTACCAGTACCTCCCAAGTCGACATGCTCATACATCATCCAGACGACCGGCAGGCTCCTCATCATCGTCCCCGAAGCTTCCAACCGACGACATAGCGTCATCGTCTTCACTTTCGGCGTCATTGTCGTCGTTGGCATCTTTGCTGGCGTATTTTTGCACGTATTCTGCTTCTCCGTCAGTTATTCGCCCTCCAAGGGTGGGCATTCTTCCGCTGCAGTATCTACGCACCCTTGACCTTAGCGTCGTAGCTCTTGGGTTCTCGTATCATCAAGGCAGCTGCCTCGCCGTTCAAGGGGTCCGTCGGGTTCGGGTACCGCAGAAGCTGGGGAAGGAAGACCTCGAAAATGTTGATCATGTCGAACATGGGCGACCAGGTTTGGTTGATGACGTCGAGGCATACGGAACCCGACCTATGCAGTGTCTCTAATCAGTTCGTCGCTTCGATTACCGCCTCATGGGATCCCAGCACTCACAGCTCATCGATGTTGGGATGGAAAATGCGGTTCACAAATCCGATACTAGGAGACTTGTAGGGGTATTGATCGGGGAGTTCGACGTGGACCTTCCAGATGCCACCTTCGAAAGGTGCTGGACAGGGTTAGTTCGGCAGTCGATCGCTGTCGAGGTATAATGTGGACTAACTCTCGGCTGGCCCCTTAAAACGGACGTAGAACTCTTGCCTGTGTCGAAACTCGTCAGGATGTGTCTTCGGATGTAGGCTGCGTATGTCCTTACACTTGGGATTGTCAGTTGGGACAGTCTATGGAATCCAGCCGGCTCGAAACGAATTACTTACTGTTGTCGTTCACTAAAGTGACCTCGTAGTCACTCATCAACCTGCAACGGTCAGTATAAGCAGAGAGGGGCAGTTCTTCTGCGAGTCGCACATCCTGGATCAGGTTAGCTGGGCAAAACGTTGTGGCGTGACTTGGGCGCTTCACTTCATGACCTAGGGGGGAGAAAAGGTTGTCAGCCTGCTGTGCTTCGTATTGGACCGCAGATTCATGCGAGTTAGAAGGCCGGACGTACATCAGTCTCGATTCTTCTGCGTGGGCTACTCATTGTGTCGGTCGGCGCGGGGGGTTCGGAGGAAGGATGGACGACAGGGACGGAGATCGATCGGGAACGTAGTTCGTTACAAGATGACAAGTTCGAATAGAGACTTTCTTAGATTGGGAGTTTGCCGTAAGCTTGAACCAGCTCGAATGTCGACGAGAAGCGCGCGTGTGTTGTTCGAGCGTACACAGAGGGGATAAAGTGGTTGTTACAAGGAGGGGAGGAGTCGGATCGGGTTCCTGGCGGCAAGTCACGGGCGGTGGTGATGTGGGCGATCCCGGACCACAACTGATAAGTGCCCACGAGAGGTGAGGAGGGAAGGTGGGCCCGAAGATTAAGCGGCTAGACCCGGATGTAGCCAGGCCTAGCGAACTTCACTAAGACAATCAGTTTGAACAATGCGAACCCCGACTGAGTTGGTGGTTGCATGGTCAGACTAAGGTAGGTAAAGAACACCTTTTAGCGTTGGTATGGTGTCATTGAGTAGGCATCTTATTGTGCCATTAATTGATTGGGTGTTTAGTTGACGGTGAAGGAGCAAGCGGCAAGTCAAGAATTTGCAACCCATTTCAGACAGAACAACGCGGTGAGGCTCAAAGGAGGCTGTAGCAGGCGCATCGTCCCAACTCGTGTGGACGCGACCTATAAATTGCATGGCTCTGGATGATATCGGATCATCTGCTTGTCGATTCATAAGATCCATGGGCGGATACGATTATGTAACGGCCTGTGCAGAGGCAGGCGGCAACAGCGTCGGGGCGTCCCGTACAATAACGCCGCCGCGGATGCCGTTGGGATGTTGTTACTAGATACAAGCTGTCGGCCTACGGATGATAGCATATATGGTGAAAAGAAACGACCTGAAGACAAGACAACGCTGTCACGGTTCTGTGGAAGGATGGAGGACCGGCGAAATGGGCCCCTTTCAGTGGCGAGGGCGTATTCTTCCGATCGATGTTTGCTCGCCAGGAGCGGTGTCAGCTGACGGTTGGCATTTGATTGGAGATCGGCTCCTGCGGTTGTTAATTCGCAGCAGAGTCCAAGACTGATCGGGGCTAATGGCAAACTCTGGGGGTCTTTGCCGTCCTTGCGGGAGACCGAGATCAGACCCGCCAGGCCCGAGGCTAAGGTATCTTGCCTCGGTCTTAGCTCAGCTTGACTCGGCGCTGAATAGAGCACAAGATAAGGTAAAAGAGGCGATTTTCTTTGTCTACCTAGCACGATGCCATGGATTACGCTGTAGACAATATCATAGGAGCCTGGTTAGGTAAGGTAGGTAAGGCCGGAACACACGAAGGTACATCCGAACAGCGCCCGTGGATCCAATGCCTCAGAACGTAAGAAGCCCAAGGACAATGTTTGTCGGTGGTGGGGAGGGGCCGTGCCTCGGCGAACGAAGCCAATGGCGGGGCCACGTTGCGGTGGACCGGATCCCGTTTTTGGGCCCTTCAGCGTTCCACCGTCCACGGGGCGTCCAGCGGCCAGCTTGTCGCCCCCACATTTTCTTCCCTTTGAGGCGGCGGGAACGAAACACCACGGCTGTTTGGAGATACTCAATTCTACGCAGCAAAAACCATCATGACTTGGACAATAAAACTTGCGCTTGCCCAAGATCCACCCTTTCTAAAAATTTCTTTCTTCATGACATTCCACGATCATCGCAACTGAACTCACGTTTCCAGGTTTTCTTTTTTTTTCTCTCTGTGCGCTTCCGCACCGCCCTTTTACATTTAATCCTGTACCAAGGAAAGGTACTTGCTGCTACACATGTCTTCCCATATTATCAGGAGTACCTGTCTGAGGTCGTGTGCCTCCGTACTCCGAGGCACGCGACCATTAGCAGCAGCCTCCCTCGTACGGCCCGTCTGCCCTACTCTGTTGCGACAACCACAAATGAGACACAGCTCACACTCTCCCATGGGAGCTCCGCCAACGAACCCCAGGAAGAAAGTCACCCTGGGTACCCTGAGAACTCTGCACAAGAAGTGCGAACCCATCACTGTCATGACGGCTCATGACTTTCCAAGCGCCCATGTCGCCGACCATGCTGGAATGGACATCATCCTTGTTGGTGACAGTCTGGCCATGGTTGCACTTGGCATGGAGGACACGAGCGAGGTGCTAGTCGAAGAAATGTTGCTGCATTGCCGTTCTGTGTCCCGAGCCACGAAGACGGCCTTTACTGTGAGTAACCCCCGTGACTCCAACTCCTTGAATCTCAACTGACTGAAGACACAGGTCGGCGATTTACCCATGGGCAGCTACGAGATATCTCCAGAGCAAGCATTGGAGACCGCTATTCGTTTTGTCAAGGAGGGCAGAGTCCAGGGCATCAAGCTCGAGGGGGGCAAGGAGATGGCCCCCACCATCAAGAAGATCACCACTGCCGGTATTCCCGTGCTCGCTCACATCGGCCTCACGCCGCAACGGCAGAATGCCCTTGGTGGTTTCCGAGTGCAGGGCAAGACGTCTGACGGTGCTCTAAGGGTCCTGGAGGACGCGTTGGCTGTGCAAGAAGCCGGTGCCTTTGCTATGGTGATTGAAGCCGTTCCTGCCGAAGTCGCCGCACTCATTACGGAGAAGCTTTCGGTCCCAACAATCGGGATTGGTGCAGGAAATGGCTGCTCGGGGCAGGTCTTGGTGCAAGTGGACATGACCGGAAACTTCCCACCCGGGCGTTTTCTGCCCAAGTTCGTCAAGAAATACGGCGACGTTTGGGGGGAAAGCCTGCGAGCCATCGAGGCCTATCGTGATGAGGTCAAGAGCAGACAATACCCCGCCCCCGAACACACATATCCTATCACCAAAGAAGCACTCGAAGAGTTTACTAGCACCCTAGAGAAGCTGTGAGAAGCTGTCGTTGTTAGCTCTGTCGCATTTGCATGGCATCGAACTTGGGTTGCATTACCGGTGTTGGGGCTTGGAGGCGGTGGCGGTGGCGGCATTGGCATATTTTCAAGACTTTGGATACCATTTTAATAGTGTATTTCTTCTCAGCCAAAGGCTGGATTCATAGCGTAAGAAATGACAAGTTGGCCGGTTGAGTCCTTGAAACACTGCTGCGTGGTCAGTATCTCGAAGGTGACGTGGTCGATGAGTGATACCCACGGTGTGCAGGTTGCCGACTATTTCATCAAGAGAGGGCGCAAATGAGTCGTTGACATAGCAGAAAATGGACTCCGTATCTTGAAGCTTGAGCCTTTTGCGAAGGTACCAGATGACGGTTGAGAATGTCTGGGTGGAAGAAATCTTGGCTACTGCGCCACGCGCGAGAGCAGGAGCATTTCCGACAGGCTTGAACTTGACGACAACTTTCTCTGAGGGGTATTCTCCGGCGCTGGCGAGAGCAGAGGCAACGTCTCGAGGCTGGGCTGTCAAGACGGCAGAGGCGGACATGGTAAGCGGTATCTCGGGTGAGGCTGAACGATCTGGGATCGTCGCCGAAGGAGGTGAGGTCGAACTGGACCTCGGGACGGGCGAGGAGGGACTCTCAGCCATTGCTGATGTATTTTCTTCTCTGTTTCAGGGCAGCACGGTATTTCTGTTGCTCGGGTGGGACACTGTGGTCGTGGTGGAAGCCGCAGTGTGTCGCTTTTGTCCAAGGCCGGCGCAGACGAGGTCGACGTGAAGTTGACGTGACTGAAGTGCCTCAGCTGAGATGGAGCAGTCGGGCCAGTCCTGCTGGCGGGGCGTCACGCCGGTGTGTTGGGTTCGCGGGTTCGTCTATGAGTGGCCAGTCGCCCGCAAGACAGGGCTTCCTTAGGCAACCTTGCCCGCTAAATAAGGTACACTAAGCACCTAAGGTCATTGTAAGGTACCTTATGGAGTGTACAGTACATCATCTTCCAGTTCTAGCCAGTAAAAATTGTTATTCCTGCACCTTCCCTGCATCTAACAGCAAACACGACTGTGCAAGGCGGATTGTCGACATCTTTCGGCGTTGGCTGTAGCATTGGCAGGCCATGCAAAGTAGCCCTAGGCTTATTGCTCAACTGCTAGCAGAAGCTGCTCCGAATCTCATAGACGACGAGGAAAGGATTCACTCTTGATCCTTCGATCCTTCACCCGGTGGCGATTGCTGACCAGATGTAATATGACTGACATCTTGAAGAACAAGGCTATTTTCGCGTGTTTGTTGATATGAGTGTACCTCTCAGGGTTGAACATGTAATGAAGCCATCGGGCAAACCTGACCAGTATGGCAAACCTACCTAACGATGATGCATGCATTTGATGCGGTCAGCCTTCCTCCGCGTGGCGCGCTTGACCACGCTTTTCGCCCCTCACCGCATCTTCGGCGTCATCTCTGGCTACTCATTGAGTGAATGCGTGAAACAACGCAGGCAGGACTCATGTGGGTTTGTTTGTTCGGCAAGAGAGGAGACCAGGAACCAAGGGAAGGCAATCACTGTTCAAGTCTACCGTACTTTAAGGTTCGTACGATCAGCTACAAGTCGCTCCTGCACGTTCAATTTGCCTAGGTAGGTGGTACCTGAGATCATCTTCCAAGGTTACATCTACATCGCCTGCACCTCGCCCTTCTTCTGTCTGCGCCACATACCTTATCAATTTCAAATACCTACCTTGTAGTATTAAGTTCTGCTTTTGACACCTTTACCTCCATGGTCCAGCGACAATCGATTCACGAATATTGATACCCTTCTCACCTAGTCTTGGATCTCCTGCGATACCACGCCCTTCTTTAGCTTCCTCAATCTCCCTCCTTCGCATTGTTGGAAGGCATACTTGCCTGCCTCAACCCCGCTGTGCCATGGAGGCAGCACCCGCTCCGTCTACACACGCCTCGATCTTCCAGGAGACATTGAATAAATTAAACAAACCAGATATCTCTCTAGACGGCAAGAGTCTTAACATTGCTACAGTTATTGCTGTAGCCCGCCAGGGGCTACTTCCTAGTATTAAAGGATACCCAACCAGCCAGAAGTCAAACGATGGCGCCGATGACAAGGCGGGTTGCGACCTCGAGAAGCGCTTAAGTCGAAGCATCCAGGTCCTTGACCACCACATAGACAACGGTTGGGTGGTCTACGGCGTGAACACAGGCTTTGGTGGCAGCGCAGACTCCCGGACAGAGCAGCTCAAGAAACTCCAAGTTTCTCTACTTCAGCACACTCAAAGTGCCATCATTACATCCTCCGATCGAGAGGAGTGTAAGATCGATCAAGATGGACAGTCTCACGTTATTCCGAGGGCCTGGGTTAAGGCTGCAATGGTCGTTCGAGCCAACCAAAACCTGCGCGGCCATAGTGCTGTACGAGTGGAACTCATCGCCACTCTGTTGGAGTTACTGCGACACGATATAACGCCCCTAGTCCCCTTGAGAGGAACAATCTCGGCCTCGGGAGACCTCATGCCCCTATCTTATATTGCTGGCGTTCTCGTTGGCGACCCCGCCATCTCGGTTAGCGTTGGTTCAAGTGCAGAGCACCACGCAAGGAGGACTTGCTCAGCCCAGGATGCCCTCAGAGAATTTGGCATCAAGCCCGTCGAACTAGAACCGAAGGAGGGACTTGGCCTGATCAACGGAACTGCTCCATCTGCCGCACTGGCTAGCTTGGTCATTCATGAGGCGAATCAGTTGGCAATTCTGGCACAAGCCCTGACTGCCTTCACCTCTGAAAGCCTCGGCGGCAACGTTGAGTGGGCAAATGAATTCATTCACAAGATCCGGCCCCACGACGGCCAAGTTGAAGCGGCTCGAAATATCCGGCAGTTTCTCAAGTCATCTGACTTCGTCAGCGGCCTGGAAACCAGAAAAAGAACAGGACAAGGGCTCTGGCAAGATCGATATTCGACGCGAACAGCGCCCCAGTGGATAGGCCCCTACCTGGAGGATCTGATGCTAGCCCAGCGACAAATCGAGGTCGAGCTTAACTCAACCTCAGACAATCCAGTTATCGACGTTGGTGTCAGTGACGATCTTTCTGGCGGAGACGTCTACTCTGGAGGGAACTTCCAAGCGACCGCCATCACATCTGCCATGGACAAGACCAGAGCCGCGGTTCAAATGATAGGCCGCATGATCTTCTCCCAATGCACTGAGCTAATCAACCCGGCAACGAACAATGGCTTAGATCCGAACTTAGTATTTGGGGATCCTGATCAGTCCTACACGATGAAGGGGATAGATGTCAACATGAGCGCTTACATGTCAGAACTGGCCGCTCTTGCTCACCCTGTTTCTGCACACGTCCAGTCAGCTGAGATGCACAATCAGGGCATCAACTCTCTCGCATTTGTCACCGGACGTCGAACGATGGAGGCAGTGGACATTCTTTCCCACATGTGCGCAGCTCACCTGTACGTGTGTTGCCAGGCTGTCGATCTACGAGACTACCACGAGCGATTCCTGAGCTCAGTTCCCTTGTCTCAACATCTCAACAAAATCTTGGTGGGACTCGATGCCGCCCAGCAGACTCGCTTGACCGCTGGGTTGGACGATCTGGTCAGAAGTTGGTGGTACGAGGCGAACAAGGTCGATCACCTCCAGCGCTGCTCGTTGGTGGCGTCCAGAGCGACTTCTCACATCGTTAACTCCTTAGGTGTCGATGGGATTAACAACGTCTCACTCAGTAGCATTCTCGAAGTCCAGCACGACTTCCAAAAGAGCATGCAGGATTGGCTCTTGAAACCGTCCAATGATCCCAGCCATTTGGTAGTGAACAACAAAACCGTGGCAAATTTAGACGGACTGGGACAAGGCACTTCAACCCTTTACGAGATTATTCGTGGAAGGTTGGAAGTTGATTTCCACCATGGCCTCAGGAGGAAACCAGCAAGCACCATCGGCGCAAGTGTGGCACTGATTTACGAGGAGATTCGCCGAGGTACCGTGGTGCCGTCACTGATGCCTTGTCTTGTTGAAGCTTCCGAAAGGAGGTTGAAAAACGGGCTAGATACTGCGACGAGCAGCAGCGATGGTATGAGCTCGGCGGCTCGTGGGGTGTTAGGATTGATTCAAGAAGTCTCAGGGCTGGCGTAGAACAGAACGAAGGCCCTAAAAATTGTAGTAAGGCGTTGTTACTCAATGCACACCTCTCACCTAATCCGAATAACCATGGCAATGCGATCATGTTTCACCGTTTTAAAGGCCTGCTATCTTGACCGCGCATTCTATTCGTCGCTCTGAGGGCCCTGTCTTACGTGGAACCTTCGTCGTATGTCTTTCCCTTCTCCTAATCCGCTCTTGAATTCGTAGATGACTTGTTTGCTACTTTGAGGTCATGTTCGAGAGACGTTAGGTTCGAAGGGCCACAGACAGTGTGTGTTAGCCCAAACCGCTTGGAACAAATTCAAACTAGAATCATTCAATGTGCAAAACAGGGCCGCAGTATTGTTGGACAGTCAAACTAGTCTGCTTCGTCTTGGGGGGGTCCATAATAAGCCCTCAATCGAGGCACAGCTTCGGGGATCCAGAAGGAGAAGTACACGCACACCATCCAGCTCTGCAGTCGGAAGCACACGGGGTCATTTCCACCAGAGGGTGAGAGACTACAAAAAAACCTAGGTTCAGGATTGGAACCATCATGGGACCAACCACCTTGGTATTCGTTGTTGCGTCTCCAAGTCACCGCGGCTGCCTGTCCTCGAATCTCCCCGTGCTATTGTTTGAACCTCCCGTCCATTTTGTTTCCTCCCCCTGGTCTTGCTTCGTGGTCTTGAGATACATGAAGACCAATTGATTGCAACTCGGCCGCGGCTTCCATTCGGGCTATCCCTTGTCTACCTCGCACTGGGGGTTTTGGTCATGACGTTTTGCGGATGAAGTTGAGAAACCACAGTTGAGCAAACCCGGGCGTCACTGTTCCGGACTCTCAGAAGGCTAGACTGTGAGTGAGTGCAACAACATGGCTAACGACGGACTCTTGCTTCTCTGGGTCCTTGGTTCATTTGGTGTGCCCTCGGCAAGATAACTTGTTATCAATCTCAGCACCAACGCCAGGGAGTTTTGCTCTTCTCACACCACATCGTCTTCAGAACTCCCATCATTGAGGTTCCATGTAGACTGCTTAGCGTTTACATACTCACTTGAACCACACACAAAAAAAAAAAAAAAGGGAAAAGAAAGAAAGGAAAAAGGGTCTCACCAACAAACAGAAAAGAAGCCGTTTCGTTTACCGAGGGCGTTCAAGTTACCGTACTTCCACGGAGATTGACAGAAACATTTTGCAGCCCGTGAGGCGAAGGTTCGATTGCACGGCTCCCTCTCCATGGACGACGAGCAATCGTATTCCTTCTTCTGGCGTCAGCACTGCTTCACGTTGCCCACAGAGTCAGCCGGTTTTCTACACTGTTTGACCCAAGACTACACTGTTTGACAGACGCCTCATCAGAGGTATCCAAGATTTCGGCATCTGCAAGCCCGCAAGCCCCCCTCAAGCCGTGCCGTGCAACGTCAGGCTTGGGACTCGCTTGCATGCAACCTACCCACCCAAAATCCCTATCGATGTCGCTAAACATCCATCATTCAGCCGTACATTATGCGACAATGTTTTGGCTTGACAAGGGTCGAGATCCCTCCTGCGCCTTTCTTAACGCTCCAGCCGCGTCTGGTTCTCATCCTTGCGCGCGGGCTCCAAGCCCGCCTTTCCAGCCTACGAAAGTCTATCCTTTCCACACACAAAAATAAGAAAGAAAAAAATGATCGCCTCTAATTAGGAAAAGATGGCAGCGGTAGTCATTCTTCCTAGTAAACGACACGGCGGAGGGAAACAAGCATGGAAAAATCCTGTCAAGATTCCCGCGGAGTGGAAATGAAATGATTGCGGCGCTTCCATGTTCCCCCGGCCAAGATAGGATCGCGCGTGTCACTGATTGAACGCAGACGGAACTGGGGAAATTGGGCGGTTCAGTCCAGCACGGCGGATTGATTGGCGTCGCCGCCCGGCAAACAAACAGAACAAACCGATGCTGGACCGTCCAGCATCTATTTCTTGTCTTACGGCCCGCGCCAGTGTGAACCCGGTCGGACACACCGTGACCCTTTGGACCCGGTACTTTCTTTTTGTTTTTACTTTATTTATTTTTTGCCGCCAGCTCCAACATAATTTGTTGACCGGCCTTTACTGCTAAAGTCAGTCATAGGGCTAGGTGGATGGCACATGACCGGATCCCCCCCCCCCCCCCCCCGGCCCCCCCAAAAAAAAGAGACGACATCGGTGAATGACGAGAGAGGCAACAAGAACGGCACACCGCAAAGAGTAAGTGTTTGCATTTTTTTGAGGTTTTTCTCAGATTGGCGAAGGGTTGGCAGGTGCCCCATCTGGCATGGCACGCGGTGGTCTTAGCTGGCCCGCCGCCCGGGGTGAGGGGCGCGCTTCGGAGACTGGCGATACGGCGGCCCTGCAGTGCATGTTTAATTTTAGAGATTTTAGAGGGAAAACCTTTAGCGCTAGTATAGTGCAGTACAGTGTTAGCGTCTTTCTCTCTCTCTCTGGGGTCGGTTCGCCTTGATGTTTATCACGGGCCGTTTTTGGTGTGTTGTCCGACTTGGGTTCTGATTAGGATGGAGCCTTTTCTTCTCGCCATGTGTTGTTGCTGTTATTTTCCTTCTCGACGGCGGCGCTGAGAAACCTGCACTGGAGATGAGCAGGCCGTGGAATTTGGTTCGGTCCCGAAAGCTGCAAGAATCAAGTCGCGCTGCGCATGGCGGCTGGGAGGTCCGGTGGTACAGACGATTAGATACGTTCTGTAGCTTCTAGCTTCCACCGTCTCAATGCTATCGAGATTACCTCTGCAAGCCACTCTGCCGCCAGGATGTTGTGATACCGTCCCGAACTTTCGGTGCCCCGGCCGAGCGCGCTGCTGTTGTTGCAGCTGCTGCAAGCCCTGCGCTGCATCCACATTACCAGCGTGGAGAAGCTGAACCCCAAGCTGACAATGGGCTGAAAGAGATCGTCATGTGACGTGAAGTAATCGGTCATAAACGGTCGTAAATGGTCGTAAATGAGAAGAACATGTCGTCTCCACGACGAAGGACGGTTCGATATGGCAAACCGACCCGTCCACACCTACGGGCACAATGGAGCAAGTTCAGGCGATAGTGGGCTGAGTGACGTTTCGAAGCCAGGATCGGCCGGCCTGTATCCGCCGCGGTTTCAGCAACAAGGCGACACTTCCAGAAGAAAGCGAGATGGGGATGGCAGGTGAGAACCGGTGTCGACAGCTCAGAATCCGCGGCAGGGCTGGTCTGGTTGGTTCACCTTGCCTCAGACTCAATGCTGGTGAGAGCGGGAAGCAGAGGCCACATCCTATTGTTGTCACTGGGCTGACACAGCCACCCTCTGACAGCCTGCTGGTGTCAGAGGCAACCCGACCAGTCGGATACGAGCGATGGCATGCCCAGCATCAAACCCCCAGCGACGACGCCCCGGAAAAGAACGGGTTTCCGTTTGAGTTGTCGTGGTTGTTGACCGTTGGGAGCTGCACACGCCGTTTCCCGCCCGCGTCTGCGCCAACTGTCTCTTTTTCGAGTGAATGTCGCCACATCAGAGGCCAGAGAGTCAGTACTCTACTGTTACGTTCGTGTTGCTTGGTGCCTTCGTGTGTGGACGGGCACCTTGCTAGAATGTGCCTCGGCCACTCTGACATTCGTGTTTGGAAATGGCGCACGCAGAGCGAAGGCCCCGTTGTTCGGGCCTTGGCCTTTGGCCATTCGGCGGAGAATTATGAAGATCTCTGGAGTTTTTTCGGGGCATCGGCACAAGGTTTCGAAAGGGCCTTGGAAAAAGCAAGACTTTGTTTGGGGGGGGGGGGGAGAATTTGCGGCACAACGAGTCTTGCCGAGCCGAGGTACTTGTACCGAGAATCGCTTAAAAGGTAAAAAATCCAGTTTAGCACCCTGCTAATGTCAAGGGGGAGGTTCCCGCTCGCCAGTGACCAGGAAAGAGATTTATGAGGAAAAAAAAAAAGAGACGCATTCATCTCTTCCGAGGCGAGCAGGCTAGGTGTGAGAAATTTGACGGTGGGAAATAAGGGGTCAGCGATACTGTGACTGGGTAGGCTGGCCCGGTACCCGCCTGAACCGCGAGTTGAAGTCGGGTTTGGACCTTCGCGAAGAAAGTACCCCCATGAGGAGGGGAACTCCTGTTTCAAGCGTCTGCCTGGTGCCAAGTTGCTATATTGTATCCGTAATTAGCTGCTGGTCCTCTGGGGCGCCAGGCCGACGAGACCTAGGTCTACAACTCTGAGAACATCGGGATCGAGGCGCCGTGGTTGGCTGGCGGCGGCCCACGGGTCTCGGTGCTGGGCATCCAAACTGAAGATCCATGGTGACCGAGTGGGAGATGGCAAGATGAGCCAGATGAGAGACACAAGTCCCGAGGCCAAGCTGGAAGTTGAAAGTTGTAACGAGACTGCCCAGAATCCCGTCTTCTGCATCAACAGCCTGCTTACTTGCTCCCTAATTATGCGCGCGCTCTCTCTCCCGCTAAGGCGCAGGTCTAACTGCAGGGTCTCGACGTGGCATCCGTCCAATGGGTGATTCATGGTTCTCCTGGCTACGTACCGACCTTCTGGCAAGGGCCAAACCGCGCTTCGCTGCGGCGATAAGACCGTGTCTCTCGACTTGAGGGGCATCTACACTATACGACGGCTTTGAGACGATAACATTGCGATGACAATGGAACAAGGTGCAGTGGGTGTCGGGGGATCTTCGTCTGGACAGACGAAGGTTTGGCCTCGCAGCGGGAGGCACGGTCTGCGGCCTACACCGCACCATCGGGCGGGGGGGAGGGGGGGGAGAAACGCGATATTACGGGGATGATGAGTCGAGTCGAGAAAATTCGCGGGCGATGGGTACTGAGTATCCGTACGGATGGAGAAAGAGGGACAAGACAACAAAGACTCGGATGGTCACGGATGCGTCGCAGGGTATCTCCGCTGCTTCAGAGATGGGCGAGACAGCAACACCATAGATGATGCAACGGCAGAGTGCAGTGCCCTGTGCTGTGCTGTGCTGTGCATTGTTGCCCTGTGTTTCGTTCTGTGCCTGTGTCTTGGATTTTGGCACCATCGTAGACCTGCGGTGCCCCTTATTCTCGCAGAAGAAAAGCAGATACTCGATAAGATCAAACCAAGACATGCATCTGTCGTATCTAGCGAGCTGCAAGCAAGGCCTCATGCATGAGCTGCTGGGCTCACGTGCGTGTTCGTCTGATGAGTCTGAGTAAGGCCAGGCGGCAATCCTGAGCGAGCTGACGAGTGGTGGGCGGTGGGCGGGTAAGGAATTACCTGACGGTCCTCAGCTATTGTAGCTACCTAGGAATGAGGGAGGAATGTGGTTGAAGGTAACAAAGGAGGCGGCAGAGGATGAGCGACTAGATGGTTGACACATTTGACGTTACCTTGCAGTCAACACAGGAATGTTCCGCCTCGTGGCAGCGATGTGCTGGAACGCGATGGAAACGGCCCGTACGACGAGACGATCGCAAGGTGGTTTTCTGAACACACCTACTTCTGTACACAGGCACATCACAGGCATCTCAGATGTCAGCGTGACTAGGGTCCCACTGTTACTAGTGTCATCTGAAATCGAGCAGGACAGTAACAGTGGAACCCTTGCCACGCTAACATTTGAGATGCCTGTGTAGGTGGAATTCCGCTTTCTCCATTGTTTTTAACCTACCCACCTACCTACGTACTCGAGACCGTTCGAGGTTGCCATGGAATGATACTTTGCTTCCATTATGAGAGCCATGAGCCGTTTTTCGGTAAAGCCACTCAGATATAGTCCGCTGAGGATAGTGTTGTGTAAAGATTGAACGTGCTTTTTATCTCCTGTGGTCATAAGGTACCAAGGCATGGCACTTTCACTACCAAGTAAGGTATCTTAGGTACAGAGGTATAGAGGTACGTATCGAAGAATGACATGGATGATGCTGCAGTCCCAGCTGATTTTTCAGGTACGGTTGGGTTGGTAAGGTGAGGAGGTATGCTGCTTGCTTCCCGGCTCTTGGTCGCCGTCTTTGTGAGTGAGTCTCTCTTCCGTCTTTGGTGCTCTGCCTTACACTAATAAGGTACGGAAAGGAGGCAGCGCCACTCCACTCGGTATCTTTCTTATTTGGGCAAAGCGGTCGAATCTAGCGTCTCTGATTGGCCGTGAGACACAGGAGCTGAAGCAGCAGCAGCAGACGCAATCCCACCGGCCTCAAGGGCCTCCATTGTGGACTTTACACTTGGACATGGCTGCTGCTCTTTTGATGATGGAGATGGGACTTCCTTTTTGGTCATGCCGCCACGCTCGCAGTCCTTTAGCTAAGGTACCTACCTTACATACCTTACTTTAATACACTAGGTACGGAAGGCAGTTCATCCCAGTTGGGTGCAGACCAAAATGTCAAGACTCAGCCCTTACAAAGTACTCTGTGTTAAATACATAGTAAGGTAGTAGAAGTACAAAGCACCCCGGCTTCATCACCCCGGCCAACCCAAGGATGGCTAAGGGGCCAGGGGGAGCGGATGGTGCAGGACTGATTAGGCTTGGCTGATGACAGTCACCCCAGTCTAACTTCTAAGAGCCACCAAGGGACAGTGCAGGGTCCTGAATAAGGTACGAGGTCGTATTGATTCGCCCAGCTCCATCCCCCATCCACCACCCTGCCCCTTCACCCTTTACTCCATCCACCACCACCACCAGGCTCCTCACAAGTCACCATCTCATGTAGCCCAGTTGGGCCTATCAGATGGACTGTTTCCTGCCTGCTGCCCTTTCCCAGGGCCCTAGTCACTGCTGTGCTGTGTGTGCTGTGCCTCACTTCTCATGAGAAGACTAATAAAACCACCTCCCACCATCGTGTCTCTGCTCCGTCTTGTTTGCTCACCTCCTCTCTTCACCTCACCTCACCTCATCTACTTTCCTTCCCGCGAGCTACTCTCATACCCTTCTTAGCTTACCTGCTTGTCTCTCGTTCATCAAGCCTTTGTTTTTATTTCTGTTGCTCCTTCCTAAGCCACATCAAAGCTTTTTGCCCGAGCTCCATCCAGCCAATTTTCTAATAAACCACCAACACCTCAGCCCTTGATACATCCTTCGTCGGTCCCGACAATTTTCTCATCAACCACCTCAACTCTTTACTCGACGAATACTCCGTTACACAAACAAGATGTTCTCCAAGATCTTCTCCGCCGCTACCGTGGCGCTGGCCGCTTCCTCTATGGTCTCTGCCCAGACCTTCACCACCTGTGACCCTACCAAGAAGGGTATGTGCTTCCCCTGCTGCTCACTGTCCAATTCGAAATCTTCAAACCGGACCGCCTTGCTAAATGACTGGTAGACTGCCCTCCTGACCCTGCTCTGGGCAAGTCGGTCAGCATCGACTTGACCAAGGGCAACGACGACGACGTCTTCCGCAAGCTCGACGGTACTTCCGTCAAGTTCGAGGATGGCGGCGCCCTCTTCACCATCAACAAGGAGACCGACGCTCCCACCATGGCCTCCAAGAAGTACATTTTCTTCGGTAAGCTCGACGTCGTCCTCAAGGCTGCACCCGGCAGGGGTGTTGTGACCTCGGTTGTCCTCCAGTCCGACGACCTCGACGAAATCGATTGGGAGTGGGTTGGCAGCGACACTACTCAGGTCCAGACCAACTACTTCGGAAAGGGCGACACCACCACCTACGACCGTGGTGCCTTCCACCCCGTCGCTGATCCCATCAACACCTACCACACTTACACCATCGACTGGAACCAGGACTCGGTCAAGTGGTTGATCGATGGCAACCAGGTTCGTGAGCTCAAGTACGCCGACGCCAAGGGCGGATCTCGCTTCCCCCAGACCCCCATGGAGGTCAAGATCGGAACCTGGGTTGCCGGTCGCAAGGACGCCTCCAAGGGCACTGTCGAGTGGGCTGGCGGTTACACCGACTTCAACGAGGCCCCCTTCAACGCCTACTACAAGAGCATCAAGATTACCGACTACATGGGAGGCAAGACCGCCGCCAAGGAGTACGTCTACGGCGACAAGTCCGGCAGCTGGGAGTCCATCGTTGTCAAGAACGAAAGCAGCAGCAACGATGACGAGTCTTCCTCTGCCTCTGCCAGCAAGACCTCCAAGGCTGAGACCAAGACCACCATGACCACGATGGCCTCCGGTTCCGCCACCGCCTCCGGCTCTTCCTCCGGCTCTTCCTCCGAGGCCACTGCCACTAACCCTGCCTCTGCTACCGGCTCTAGCTCTGGCTCTACCGGTGCTTCCGAGACCGGCGCCTCTTCCACCACCGCTGCTCCCGCTACCGTCACCGGCGCCGGCTACATGAACAAGGCCAACCTTGCTCTTGGTGCCGCCGGTCTCTTCTTCACGTTCCTGCTGTAAGCGGTTTCGAAAGAGGAACACTGATCAACGACGGTACACGCGTACGATTCTACAAAAATAATTCCGTCGACGGAGAGCGGATTGTACAATTCTTCGGTTTTCACCACGATCCCTATCCCGACTGGAGTACGCAGGCGAAATCCCCATCGGGGCCACCTTGGGCGATCAGTCGAGGCCAACCTTGCCTTAATCCGGTGTTTTTAATGATGACGCTCTCCGCGTCTTTTCCTTGGGGATCCTGGGGAGGGTGGGGATTAGATCCGCGACGGCCTTGCGATTTTGGAAGATGGTTTTTTACTCGCGACGAGAGGAGGAAGAAAGGGAGGCAGAAGAGGTTTTTTATTTGGTGTGTTTTTTTGGCCGATGGTTTTATGATACCTGAGAACAGTCGACTTTTCCAAGGAGTCGAACGAGTTGTTAACAAGATTCTTTCAGCAAAACTCAATTTTCTCTCATCGTGACATGGTTATTTGCGTGAAGATTGAGTTTTCGGTTGACTTGCATAGTGGAGGATCACCAAGTCGATCAGCCGTAACTTTTCTCGGCGGATACGAGAGGTGCAATCTCGAGCGTTTGAGATTAAGGAGCTTGTCTTTCTGTTGGGCCCACCTCGCCAACTCGAGTCGGGCATGCAATTCGCTCGCTCAGTGAGAAGACGAACGAGAGGAGAGAGGGGATGAGGAGGAGGGGCGGATCGGCCTCCCTGCTCACGCGCCCTACCTTGGTTATCCCGACCTAATTAATTTCCGTGCTGCGACAAGAGAAACAGACGCTAAATCCCACCACCTGTCAGCCAGTCAATCCGTCGCTAGACTGGCCTGGCTGGCGACGCCGTTGCGCCGTACAGCAGCCTAAAACCCATCATGGCGTCTGCTACCAACCATGCTGCACGGTATCACTCATGCACTAGTCGAGGCATTTTTCAGTCTTGCTATCTGCTAATTGATCTTGGATCTAATATAACCTACTTGAGCCAAGATGCGCCGCCCCCTGCGGCACAATGTCTTTGGGCCTAGGCAGTAAGTTAGTCGTCCGCTGAGCGCGCATCGGTTGCGTCGTTTTGCTTTCCCGCCGGTCTCTTACACCTGGGGGAAATTCCACTGTATGTGGTTTGCTGGTCCGAGACCGCGGGTATCTCGCCCGAATTCCCACCAGTTGGCCTTGCCATGTTCAGATGAAATTAATTAACCCCCGCCCGGAGGCTGTGGACCGCGAGCACTCGGCCTGGGATCTTCCCTGTGCCGCTGCAGCCGCTTTAACAGACAGGCGCCCGGTGCAAAGGGCAACCAGCAGAGTTATGAGTATGAAACGCGTTTGCTTACGCGGGGAGTGAGGTCGCAAGGCCTTTTGAGGGAAAGAGCAGCGACGCGTTATTGGGGTTTCTTTTTTGGACTTTGGATTGATTTGCTGGGCCCTTGCGTTGATAGCTCGAGGGACTGGGAATAATTCTGCAGGGGGAAGGGGGAGGGAGCAATGACGGTGTGGGTTATATTGTAAGCGCTTTTTGGTCAGGCGCCCGTGTACACTGTAGTAGGATCATGTCTGCTGGGTTAGCGACTCGGTTTAATCTCAACTTGTCTCGGCCGGATGGATCTGGGATGGGCATGGATAGGTATGGTATGGAGACGGCGCAACCGCTGAGACGACGTCAAGGTGACACTGCCGTGTCGGCTGGTCGTCGGGCGGCCAGATTCGGGGCTTGCAGAAGAATGTTCCGGGGTTTGTTAAACTTCTTGTCGTCCGGTGCTCCGGAGGTCAACCCAGAGTTTACCGGCATAGTGGGTATCCGAATCTGCCGGTGTGGTGCGTTAATGCAGGTACGCCGCAATGATGATGTACCGACGTCGGTTTTTCGGTGGCAAATTTGGACGAGAGTTTTTTTCTCGATACAGCTGCCGATCATCTGCTTCGGGTACGGTTAGTCGAACATCCAAATGTTCACCGTTGTTGATCTTTGAGCCGGCGTGCCATACTGCCGGTAAACATCCCGTTGTGGACTTTTTGACACTTTTGACACCTCACACCAACGCCATCGCCGCCCTTTTGTTGCAGCCGCACCTACCGTCGAGCACTGCCGAGCCGATGGGTACGATTCTTTCTTCCAGCCGCGCGGCAACCGAGCTGCATCAAGTTGCACACCGACAACGGACAACGACCTCCGGGAATTCGAAGTCGGCATCTCGGGAGAGCGAAAGGCCCATGATGGGCTCCCATCGTCGGAGATAGGAATGCGCTATCGCCCTTTACTGACCGATACCTCATCGGGGTCTGGCGATTGAAGGGTAACATCGAGGGGAACTCTGCAGTATCTAGGAACCTGCAATGCTTGAAACTGTGCATCCCGCAATTTCATTTGTTAAAGAGAGCTGTGTGCTGTCGTCGACGAGGTATCTCCGTGCGTATTCCCGGTCACCGTCCACTGCGGGACCAAAAGTCTCTCGGTGAGGACCTCAGTCAACCCGCCTGGCTTCACGGTGAGCTTATTCAGTGCATCGTGGGATCCGCATTCCACTGACGTATGCCTGTGGAGTTGGCATTCCAAAGAGATTCGAACTTGGGGAAAAAAAAAAAAAAAGAGAGAGAGAGAGAGAAAGAGAATTCTGTAGGAATCAGTGCCGCGATGCGGAAGTAGAACTAGGATTCAGGAAGCGGATCGGTGGTGACGTGCTTGCCAGTCCACATTAAAGCACGTTTCTAGAAGCTCGTCGGAAGCAAAGAAAAAAAATTCCCAGCAAATCCCGCCGCGGACGACTCCCGCTGTTCCCGCAGTTGACGTAAGAGTGCCACGTTGCAGACAACCTGCTCGAAGGAGAAGGGCAAACTCTAATAAAGAAACACGCAGAGCTTCGGAGACAAATTTTACAAGCTGTGGATACCGAGGTTCACCCACCCTGTGCCTGTCTACTACTAAGAACGGACACATGGAAAATCTCAAACAACGACGCCGAAAGTCGCCTGTGTGCTCGTCTCAAACCCTTGGATAAACACCAAAAAATAAAAATTCCAATTTCATCCCTGCTGTTCTCTCTTCGCCCCTCCAGTTGGCGGTGTGAAGTCGATGACATCAACACATCGTGGTCCGCTCGGGACTGACGGCCACGAGGGTCCTGGACGGGAGCCTTCTCTTATCGCCCAGGTACGCGCCTTGAAGGACCCATTTACAGACATGTTAGAACTTTGTACATCCCAAACTAGCCCACGTCCGCCTCGTCCATCCCTGAATAGTCGGAATGTACAACGCCGTCTGAAAGAGCGAGGAGGGTCGCCAACGCAGCGTAATGGCCAAACAATGCATGCACGCATACGCAGCTTCAAGCTTCGCCGTCGCCGGCATATCCTTCCTCCTTGTCTCCCCCTCAACCCCTCACCCATCGCAGCAACCCGCCTTTGACAAGATTTCTAATCCACCTCAGATAACCACCGGCGCGGAGGGTCCAGCGACCTCGGCCCGGCGAATCAAGGCGGCCCATCTTTGACTTCCTCGACCTTCTCTGGAAAGGTTCCGCTCTTTCAAACCGCCTCGGTCCCTGCCGGAGGGGCAGCCAGCGACGGGTAATTTATCACCAATGATCCCTTCACTGCTTGGCGATCTGAGCCGCGGCATCTAGCCGCACTTTTTGGTGCCATCTAGTTCCCAGTTCGTTCCCGCAGTTTGACTCCACCCTTGTCGCAGGTTTTTCTTCCTCTGGTGTGTCTGTGTGTATCTTGCGCGGATTCTTTCCTCCAATGTTACGCTTCCTTGGACGATGGGATGAGTGGGCGGCGTTAATGCCTCTTCGCCGATGTTCTTTAGGACTTAACGTTGTCTGCAAGATGGGTCTGTCGAGGTTTTAAAAGAGCTGCGTCGCTCCCTCTCTTCAGTTTCTTCGGTTTCGTGTAGACTATAATCATCAATACCCAAGACGAAGATTTTCTCCTGTCGTCACGTACCCTCTCGTTTTCTTTCGTACTAATCAGACAACACACGACACATCACAATGGCTGCTACCGACTACAAGTTCGAGGGCTGGGTTGGCCTCGACGAGAAGTCCAGCGAGGGCAACATGGTCTGGCAGGAGTACGAGCCCAAGCCTTGGGAGGAGACCGATGTCGATATCCAGATCACCCACTCCGGCGTCTGCGGTTCTGACATTCACGTCCTGCGCTCCGGCTGGGTAAGCATACCATTCATCTCATCTCACTTAACAACGCCCCCATGCAGCATGCTAACAACAACTCACCAGGGCCCCGCCCCTTACCCCATCTGCGTCGGCCACGAGATCGTTGGTGTCGCCGTCCGCGTCGGCTCCAAGGCCGAGGGCGACATCAAGGTCGGTGACCGCGTCGGTGTCGGTGCCCAGTCCGACTCCTGCCTCGGCCGCCAGGGCGACGCCTGCGAGCCCTGCGCCACCAAGAACGAGCAGTACTGCCCCAAGTCCGTCCACACCTACGGTGGCTTCCACTTCAACGGCGCCAAGGCCATGGGTGGTCACGCAAAGTACCACCGCTGCCCCTCTCACTTCGTCATCAAGATCCCCGACGGTCTCGAGTCCGCCTACGCCGCGCCCATGCTGTGCGGCGGTGTGACCGTCTTCTCCCCTCTCAAGTACCACGGCTGCGGCCCCGGCAAGACCGTCGCCGTCAGCGGTGTCGGCGGCCTCGGACACATGGCCATCATGCTGGCCAAGGCCATGGGCGCCGACAAGGTCGTCGGCATCTCCCGCAAGGCCGACAAGCGCGACGAGGTCCTGAAGATGGGCGCCGACGACTACATTGCCACCGGCGATGAGGGTGACTGGGCCAAGAAGTACGCCAACACCTTCGACATCGTCATCTCGACCGTCTCCTCCGCGAAGGTCCCCATGCAGGACTTCCTCAACCTTATCAAGCTGGACGGTTCCCTCGTCCAGGTTGGTCTGCCCGACGACGGTGCCTACACCATCTCCCCCGTCCCCTTGATTATGCGCCGCGTCAAGTTCACCGGCTCTTTGATCGGCTCTCCCCACGAGATCCGCGAGATGTGGGAGCTCGCTGCCAAGAAGAACGTCAAGCCCTGGATCCAGGTCCGCCCCATGAGCGAGGCCAACCAGGCCATCGTCGACCTCGAGGAGGGTAAGGCCCGCTACCGCTACGTCCTTCAGAACTAAGACGGGGGATTACAACTATTTTTTAACCGTGTATTTCATCGGCGTATACAAGACGAGGTTGATGACATGACTTGGGTGCATAGAAAAGGGCATAGCGAATTGGTTACAATATAGACGCATAGAGAGAGAGACGACAGGAAAAAGATCTCAACTACTGGAGCGAAGCGCTTCACATGAAACACAGCTATCTATGGAGCTTCAACAATCGCAGAAGTGCATGTTCTCGGTGTGATGTCACGCCACGGTGGGGGATCACTCCCGCATCCTGGCATGTGGGGAAAACGAATCTGATTCGGCACCAGCCCTCAACTTGACGTCTGCATCCCACTTACACCACATCGACAATCTCAAGAGTTCATTCGTCAACGGCGGTAGAAATACACAACTGTATATCCTCCTGAGATCTTCATTCTCGCAGCCGTCTATTGTGCCAAAACTCTAATCCTGTCAACGGCCTTACAGGCACGTCTACATCATTGGTGTACTCACTTCGTTGCCTGATTGCGAACCGTCTGCTGCGTCGCCTCATCTGACTGGCACATAAATGCCGAGGTTGGCACCTCACTATGAACATCGCCGGCCGTAACACACCAAGATATATCCGTCAAAAGAGTCTCCTAGGCTTCACTTCACTTTCAATCAGCAAGTAGCCCGTGCCGTCCGGTTTGAACACCTCCAGACCGTCTGCTGACGACCACCCCAGGGACCCGCTCTATCCACATCTCGACCATGCCCAGAGCAAAGCACAACGACGTCGCAGAGTTCCACAAGGCTCTCGAGTCCAGCAAGCGCATTCTTGCGCTCTGCGGTGCAGGATTGTCAGCCTCCTCGGGCCTGCCCACCTTCCGCGGCGCCGGCGGGCTCTGGCGGAATCACGACGCCACTTCTCTGGCCACCATGAGCGCCTTTCGCGACGACCCGGGACTGGTGTGGTTGTTCTATGCGTATCGACGGCATATGGCGCTCACGGTCAAGCCGAATCCTGCTCACTACGCGCTGGCTGCTTTGGCGGAGAGGAACCCGGACTTCTTGTGTTTGACACAGAACGTTGATGGTAAAGAGCCACGATCCACCTCATACAAGTCATCTGGGCGCGGATCATAATTCGGCCTGATGACACCAACTCTCGTCGTGTATAATAAGAAGGACTTGGTGCTTGAAACTAACGAAGACAGACCTCTCCACACGGGCTGGCCACAAAGAAGAACAGCTTCGTCGTCTGCATGGCAGCCTGTTCGATATCAAATGCGCCAACTGTGACCACGTCGAGCGCAACAATACCGCTGATCCCCTGTGCCCAGCTCTCGCCCCCGCGTCCGAAGACCTCAAAGATCCGAATGAGACCCTCCCGCTTCTCGACCCCAAGAAGAAGCTCCCCAAGATCGACGAGGCGGACCTGCCGCACTGCCCTTCTTGCAAGAAAGGCCTCCAACGCCCCGGGGTGGTATGGTTCGGCGAGAGTCTCGATGCGGACATGCTGGATGACGTCGACGCGTGGATCAACAAGGGCAAGGTCGACTTGATGCTCGTCATCGGGACATCGGCACAGGTATACCCTGCCGCCGGATACATCCTAGAGGCCCACAAGGCCGGCGCGAGGGTTTGCACCGTAAACCCCGAGGCCGAGGACAAGAGTCAGATGTCAAAGGTCAAGCCTGGCGATTTTGCTTTTGGGAGAGATGCGGCAGAGGTTCTGCCGGTGTTGTTGGAGCCCGTCATTGGGAAGATGGGAGAGGACGGGCGGTTCGTCTGAGTCGAAAGACAAGATTGCGTGATGGGGCAAGCGAAGCGATGTCTATCGCGAGCTGGGGGGAAATCGAAGCCAAAGTTATCAAGATGCGCCGAATATCGCTGTGGAAAAACGAACGGCACCACGAGCATTGACTTGCTTTGAGACGTAGTGTTGCTGTATGGTGAATGTTTCGGTAGTAGTCGGAATCAATTTTAGAGGCAAGACTGTCCAAGCCTTGAAGTTAAATAATGGATTGGATTTGGTCTCGTTGAGAGTCTCGCGATCCCTCGACTCATCGCTCCTGACCGACCGACATCCGCGCTCATAATTCACCCTGACGATCAATACTTCCATGCCAGGCCTTGTCATGACCGCTCGCTGCCCACCTCGGTTGCCAGGGGGGGCTACGGTTTCGCTTATACGTGTTTCTGTCGTTGGACTGCATCGATACTTCAGTCGCAGAGTCTCACATCATTCCAGTTTCAGTATGAAGTCATTAATTAGACAGCCGCAAAGAGTGAAAAAGCCGTTACATGTCTCTGAAAACGGCGAATCTTGGCACATGACACGAATGGACGTACGAATACCAGATGGTTCCATCTCTCTCGATGGCGGTCTATTGCAAGTTCCCAATATCCAACGGAGTGAAAAGGGACGAATAGCTTCGAAAGGTCGCTCAACGGACCTGCTGGCGACGAGTGAAACAATACATACCTCCCACATAATTCACAGAGAATTCACAGAGAATCGGCGAAGAGCCCGTCACATGATCACTTACCATTTCGGCTTCACATCCCAACACAAAACATGCCAGAATCTCCGACTCAAGGCAAAACCACGACTCCGAATCAGCAACTCATCACACGATCGGGCAACTCGATAATGTTTACGATATCACAAACCCCCCTCCCCCACCCAGCGAAGCGGCCGGAATCGCCTCAATCCACATATCGTCGATGTCCTCGAACCCGATTCTGCAGCCCCCCACCCCAGCAAGCATTCCACACTCTCCACGAGCACCTCGCAGAAGACACTCTCAGCCACCTTTCAGCATCGCGGGTCCTCGTCGCCGCGGGGCGACTGCGATGGCGGCAGCAGCAAGAAAGGTGACTGCATCAGCAACGACAACGCAACAGCAGGCACCGTCGCCTCGTTTGTGAGATGAGACTTCGTGGGAAAAGTGTCCACCAGGGCCACACCGGAACGCTTAGAAGCGGATGGGGATGGCACGGCTGAACGGCAGGCAGAGCACGAGGACGAACGACGGCACCATCTACACCAAGGAGAAGTAGATAGCTTACTGAGAAGTATGGAGCGTGGAATCGGCTCAGTTAGCCCGACGCAAGACTAGAAGAAATCCGAGCCAATATCTAAGCCAAAATCGGCATCAAACCGGCATCAAACCGGCGGCGACAGTACGTACCTTTCAGATATGAAGTTTCGCCCTTTAGGTCTTCTGTTCTCTTTTTCATGGCAACACAGTAGGGCCGGAGATGCAAAAGTGTCATGTCCGTCCGCAAGTGGTGGTAGATAGCAACGAGGAGGAGGAGGAATGGCCTCCCTCGGCGAATCGAGAATACCTCACCGCCTACTCATCTGCGGCGTCAACAGCTCGCAGCAACGCAATGGGCTCTCGGCCATTTCTCCGCGAGGCGACTCTCTTATTTCTCCCTCTTCTTCCCTCCGCATCTAGTTCTGCGACGTTGTCTCTCTTTCTTCATTTTTTGCCAGCCGGACTCTTTCATCCCAGAGAGGACTCACGCCCTCGCATCCTCCATAAATCTCATTATTTCCCCATCCCGGAATTTCCCTTACGTGAGCGCGGTGGGCCGATGGGAGGAGTAAGCGGAGGGATCCCCCTTCTTCACTCGAGCATTTCGTTCCCTTTTCGACCTTCAAATTCATGGAGATTTCATTTCGACGAACTTATCTCCGCGGGAACCACAAAACTCGCATGTGGTCCCTCATTCTGCGTATCCACACATTACACTCGAGCACCCTCCCAGACTTTTCCGTTTTCACGGCACGCCATTGGTCGCTAGTGTATTGAGAAACCCGGGGGGGGGGGGGGGGGGGGGGGGGGGGCCCGGGCTACGGGAAGAGCTCGGATGATTCGTGGTTTTGGCAGATTGTTCGTCCTTTGCGCGGTCGATTTCACTGGTCAATTGGCAACCGGACCACCCACAATTTTACCAATGACGCGCGAGTGGATAAAGGAAGCAGAAGAGGAAGAGTCATCACATGTAGCAACTGCCAACTGACGAGGGTGCGAGCGTAAGAGACCAGCCCACTGCAATGACATGCCTCATGCGCGAAGCGAGGACCAGACGCTGCGGCCGGGCAAGGCAGAATGGGGACGAAGCACCCTGGGCACTTACACGTAAGGTCCAGTCCGTCCATGTCCACATATTCCTTTTTGTGCGTTTTCCTCCCGTTGTGTTTGGGTTGGAACCAGGGCATTGTGACGATTTTCTGGCCACAGCCCTACTTTCCTGCCCTCACGCTGGCCTGCCGAGTGCTGTGCTTCAATGGATCTGGGGTGTTGGTATCCGTACCTTAGCGACAGTCGGGTGGAGATGGTGCTGTGGATGCGACGAGGTTCGTTCTTTCTTGGCGAAAAAAGACACGACAATCGGCCACCACCGCCGCCGCCATCACTATCATCAACCGCGACGGTCCCATACGCCATCTCTCTGTCCCTCGCCCGCAACGCGAGACTATCCAGCATGTTGACTAGATGCGCAGACAGGGCGGAGTTCGAGACACAGCATGAACCATTTCGCGCTAGAGTGAAAGACCGCTTAGCAGAGCATGAAATATACTGTGAAGTACCGAACCACACCAACATGGAAAATCATGCTTCTCAGTAACCATAAACTATGCAATCATCGCCACTCACCTTAAATTGGGACTACTGCGCAGACTACCTTAGGGTAAAAAGAGGGCTGTGGATCACGGAATGCATGTGGCAGCGCTTACTTTTAGTCGCAACATCGAGACGGGACGTTTATATCCAGCCAACGCGCCTAATCTGTGCCACGCGACGTCTACACGTCAAGCCGCGTCCGACGAATGAGCGGTCTCCAAAATGCGTCAATCCATGTGTCAAGCCTCTCGAGTCCCCGACCAATCACCTCATGTCTTTTGTTACCATGTTTGGTGTCGTGGAAGGGTCGTGGTGCGGCGCAGTCGGGTGGGTCGAAGACGTCTTATCGATAGCGCTTCTCCCGCAGGGATCAACGTTTCTCTCGCCTGGGTAACCCTCTCCCCGGTCTTTGCAGATCTCTGGCCGCTCCTCCTGGGCTCGGACGATGGGGCCGGCAAAAAACCCAGCTAAGCTAGCCTGTTGACGACCCATGGGATGGGCCACGGAGGAAACGGTCTCATGCTCGAAGGCCTCTCGACCACTGGGATGACATGAAACGATGCTTCCTGACGAAGGGAAACCTACAGGACGAGAAGAGGGTGCCTGCATGTCTCTTCTTTTAGCGTGGGGCGAGAGTGCTGCTGCTGCTACCGGAAACACCATCGCGAAAAGAAGGGGAAACCGACCAACCAGAGCACACCGACACGCCAGTTCTGGACGAAGAACCTTCTTTGTCGAGCCTTTTGCGGTACGGGGGAGGCGTGTAATGGGCGTGCCATCTACGTGTGGTTAACCAATCCATTGCCGCGTTCCCTTCGTTGTCCCGGCGTGGGATTCCCACCACCGACACGGTACGCCATGGTTCTTCTGTCTCCATTCCCGTTAAACCTAGTTTATGCATATGCAGGTCTCGACAGAGGTGACTCACCTTCCACTCGTCACCAGTGAGGGGCGACGGGACGATGCGGGTTAGGGGAGAGGGGGGGGCTGGTTCAACTTACGGGGGTTTTTTTTTTTTTTCGTTTTTGGTTTCCCAAGCTACAACTGATATCTGGAGCCAGCTTTCTTTACTACCTAGGTAGGTACGCTTCTTACTCCGTCGGCCCAAGTGTAATCAGTCCCTTGTACTGTCTTGAAGAGGAAAACCTATATCTGGACGAGGCACACCTCCCATCCTCCTGTTGGCCTGATTTTCGAGACCTGCTTTCTCCCTCTTCCTCTTTAATGCTGCTCCCAATTTGTATAACGAACCTGACCTCTGAGCGACTTGTACGAGTCTGACTGGATATTTTAAATCCCGTTCCAGACCTTTGAAACCGCGACTTACATCGGGTCGCAGGAAGTGTATGCTCTGCTGTTGGGAGCCTCGTTCTATCAGGTTGTTTCTAAAATCCTACTTTAGCTTCTTAATCCCACGAGATCTCATCACCTCGATCTCTCTCCTTTTTCCACGGACAATCATACCCTGATACCCCCTTCAGTCATACGACTTGGGTAAAGGGTCCGGCCTATCTCACCAACAAGCTGCCAGACCCATAGCGTCGACGACAAGCAAACCAACTCTAGATAGTGGGGGGACACAACGACATGAGACAGCTATGGCCGCGACACACACCCCGATCTACTGCCTCTGGCAGACCGAAAACGCACATCTAGGCCAAAAGGTCCTCGACCTCCTCCCGCGCTCCGACGTTGCCTCTTTCCGCCTCGCCTCCTCCGCCTGCTGCAACATCGCGACGAAACCCCTCTTCACCCGCGTCCGCGTCACCTTCACAGCAAACACCTTCACCAAGCCCTCCCGGATCCAGGCCCTGTCACGCGTGGGCCACCACATTGAGCACCTGCATTTCCACTGCGCCCATACCGACGCCACTTTCCTCCCTCCCCTGGTCCACCCGGCCACCGGCCGCGAGATCTCCTTCCTGTACACGCCACACACCAGCATGGCCTCGGTGTTGGCGAGGCCAAAGTACGCCAACACGGAGCTGGGCGAGATCCTGACGCAGCAGTACCCGCCGCTCTTCCACGCCGCGACCAACGTGCCGAGCTTCATCAACGCCATGAGGCACTTCTCCAACCTCCGCCACCTGACGATCCGCTGTCCCGGACAGGACTCGCAGGAGCGGTACAGGAGGGACATTGTCGACTACGCCCTCATGAGCCTGCGCATCGCCGTCGAGCGCGCCCCTTTGGAGAAGCTCGTCAAGCTGTCGCTGTCCGGCATGCACCCTTCTTCCTTCAACTACCTCCGTCATGTCCCCGGGTTCGGCGCGGTGCCCTCTGCGGGCCGCAGATGGAAGCAGATCCGCAAGCTCAGCATTTCCGTCGAGGCATGGGACTTTTACGGTTCGTCTCCCGGGCTAGACCACCTCAAGATCATCGACGACTACATCCGAGGCTTCTCTGGCACCCTCGAAAAGTTCAACTTTACATGGCTGGGACCAAAGGGACCCTGCCCAATCGCTCTCTCGGCGGACCCCCTTTTCGCGCCGCCGCGCAATTGCAAGAAGCTGTTTGCCGAGGTCACTTCTCCAATGTCGCCGCTGCCTCCAGCACCCTCCCGCAAGCCAATGCACTTTCCGCGCTTGCGATACATGCAGGTCCGCAACGCGACCATGACGGCGAGCCAGCTGGCGGATCTGGTCGATGCGCATCAGCGTACCGTCAAGGAGTACGACTTTGACAACGTAGTGCTCATCAACAACGGCAGCTGGGACGAGGCTCTGGCCCCGCTGATGGAGCCCGTGTCTTCCAAGAGTGACGTGTGGTCCCAGCACTCGCACTCGAGAAACAACTCCTCAGCGGGAAGTCTGCACTCCGAGCCATGCCACGAGGAGGACTTCGATCTCCCATCGCCGTCGGCAGCTGCAGCAGCAGCTACCCGTGAGCTGCTCGACTTTGACCTCGGCAGTGAGCTATTATACGTTAACAACGACGACGAATTCTATGACCCGTATGAGGGTCTGGACGAGGATCTGGCTTCAGATCTCGCGGCCGCCAAAGAAGCTAGCACGTCCTTTAGCACGATACTCAAGAAGAAGCGCGTCCACAGGCGCAGGAAACACCGCAAGGACGACGGCGGTAGGGAAAAGGAAACTTCCTCTTCGAAGCACCACAGGAGCAGGAGCCACAGCCGCCACCGCAAGCACAAACACCACAAACAACCAACAACAGTCCCAGAAGAGGACGACGTTTTCCGCCCGGTCACCCCTGCACCAGTCATCACGGCACCTATCCAGGATACCTCCCCACACCCGGTTTTGCTGCAGCCGGCCGTGTACGACCCCAACGCCAACCGTTACTCAGGACCTGAGGATGGCATCTCGTCGGTGCAGCGCAACATTGAGCAGGAAGAAGCGCACCGTATGTTGGCTGAAGACGCTGCGGCACGAGTCAGCGCCTTGCGCAAGGCTAAGGCGGCGGTATTGATGAAGCTCTCCAAGGAGTTCAGGAGTAAAACACCCAGTCCGCCAAAAGACTGCAGCATACAGATGAAGCTGAGAGAAGGTCTCTTCGGAAAAAGCTTCGTGAGCGTGTTGCCTGACGACAGGGCCATGTCGAGTCAGTCTGCACTGGTACCGCTGATGTTTACGAGATCATGACGACCATGAAAACACCTTTAAGAAAACTAACAAATCCAACAAAACAATTTCCATCGACTAACGACGCAACGCTGTATATTCTGTTATGTAGAGTCGGTACCTGTACGGCGCAGTGGGATCCTAGTTTTCGGACGGGACTTGGTCGGATAGGAAAGGCAGCAGGAAAGGGACCCAAGACTCCGGGGTATCAATGGGTCAGGTCAGGCGGAACGGGATGGATACACGACAGGGACGAAGGGCCTTATGACGCTTGTAATGACTTGTCGATGCACCATGTTTTCTTCAATATTGATGTTTGAAATATTCAAAACAGTATAATGGGCCCGATGCCATCAGTGTGTTCACTTGTCGATTTCTCCGAGGAAAGATTGTTTCCTGGGGACGCCGAGAATTTTTGAGGTGCCGTGAAACGGAGATGTGCCGAGGGACGGGGTCCGGAGTGCGTAGGGCGGATGAGGAACACACGGCGGAGTGGGACGGTGGGCTCGGCAGAAGAAAGCGGGCGGGCCTGGTGAACATGCTGCAGGCGTGGTGCGGCGCGGTGGAGTCAGCACCAGCGGGAGCAGGGCGTAATGGTAGTGGATAAGTTCGCGGTGTTTGGGTGAAGCGGATGAATTATGAGATCTCGACACCGTGCTGTCGTTCTTGGGGGCGAGCTCCTTGCTTGCAACGAAACGGGTGCTTTGTCTGTGGTAGCATTTGCAGATACCACTCAATGGGTACGGGCGTGGCCAACGTTGGAGCCGTCAGTCGAGAATGTGATGGCTCAAAAGGGGAGTTGATGGTGAAGGCGACCGAAGCTGTTGAGTCGGGGGAGCGGCGATGGCGATACGATGGCGACCTTCCATACTTGACATGCCCGGCTCAGACGGCTGACACGTTGTGGAAAGGTGGTCTAGATCTTGAAGAACTGGGCGACTTGAGAGGAGACGAGCCGCTTTCATCCGCAAGCTGTCCCGCGGCAGTACAATTGCGTCTGAAGCAAAGCCAGCTTTGTGGGTGGGCAAGACTCGGTACTTTTCTGCGCGACTTGACTTCGCTGAAGGGGGGGGGGATGCCGATGGAGTCGGTCCTGGTAGGACAAGGGTAGGGCGAGGCAGAAGATGGGATTCTCGGGGTGCTTGCTGTTCGGACGAGCGACAAATAAGCCAAGCCGGAAAAGGATTGAACTGGCACAGAAGTTACACAGAGTGAAAGCTCGATCACCCGCTGAAATGAGATCCTCGCTGTGGGTGTGGTGACTTTTGGTGAGAAGAACGAGGCAGATGCTTGCATTGATGCAATGAAAGGAAGAGAGTGGCTGCAGTTTCTGCGAATCGGGAGTTCAGTAGGTGCCCCAGGTCAAAGTACGGTAGGTAAGGTAGGTAGGTATTCGAGGAAGCTTGGCTTTGGCGAGGAAGAATGCCATCCCTACCTAGGTAGTGTTCCTTCCTTTCCCACGAGAAGACTAACAACTACGCAGTAGTTACGTCGCTGTTTGAAGAAGGACGGAAGCATTGCCCGCTCTTGGGCCTCTCTGCCTTCGTGGCACAACAGGCACTGCACAATGGATGGAACCTATCGAATCTCCCCGGTTGGGTCGTCTTCGGGTCCCTGGGCACAGCTGGGACATTGACGGGCCTAGATGCCCGTGGACCACCGGTCGGGACTTGCTGGGGCCAGGGAACGAGGAAATCAGGAGGGGGGCTTGTCAAAGTTCGGGCGAATTTGACTTCTGGACTCCGCTGATCGCTGATCGCTGATCGCAGAAGAAACACTCGCTACTTGCAGAGTACTTACACCCATTCGCATGGAACGAACAACTTCGAACAGCGAACATCGCAATGCCTTTCCGAATCGTTGTCTACCTTACCGAGTATAACTGCCAAAACCAACCAAATACCTAACTTTAGTGCTCTATGTAAACAACGAATGTACAATCAATCAACGCTCTGTACTTGAGCGATAGATAACGTACCTTAAAAACCTGTGCCATTCTTCCGCCGTTATTCACTGGCACCCAAGACACGAAAGTTACCAGCATTTAGTTAATGGCTAAGCAAGCCCGTTTACCCCAAGATTCGCCCTTGCGAGACGCTACTCGAGTAGCTCCCTCGACACGTGTGAGATACTTGGCGCTAAGGTACCGAGGACGCGGTCGCCGTCTTCTGTTCGTTTTCTGCCCTGACCTCGAGATTGTGTCCCTGGGCTTTGGTTGACAGTTTGGCTAGAGCAAGTCAGGTTGAGACGCGCAGCAGCCAGTGGTCTGATGCTTGGCCACACAGACAGTGGCAAGACGCAGAGCGAGTCTCTTGTGCTGAGAGACCGACAAACCTTTTCAGATACAGCTATTCTTGAGTTTAAGTATGGTGTCTTGGTAATCTTGCCTTCTGCACGACAAAAGAGAAGGACGACTGGAAAGACCTTGCCTCCTCCGCGGCGCTAGACTGAAGCGAGAGGTCGTGACTACGTACCAGCAAAGTACCTAATTGCACCTGCAGCTGCTCTCCGCTGCAACTCCAGTGTACCTACCCTGGACCTGGTGTTTTGGTGGACCTGAAGTACCATAATACCCGACATCAGTCACGGTGTCCCAGCTCCTCGCTCGCTCATCTTCCATCTTTCTCCTCGCCCTCAGCCCGTTCCATTCCAATCATTTACCCTTCGCTTCAATCGATAGCCACCAAATCGACAGCCCATCGCCACGCCTGCAATCAATTGGCTTCTCGAAGACTGCCCGGCTGAACTGACCAAAAGAGATCCCCTCACGACCGCCGACCAACTGCACGGCTTATACCCCGTTGCCAGTGCTCCCCGTTCAATTTGCAAAAATAAATACGACTCCCTGGCCAGGCGTTCAGAAGACGGAAGCGAACTTTTGGGGACTGCGGATACCCTACAACGCAGCCATTCTTCGCTGCCGAAACCGTGTGCAAAGCACTCGGACTCTATCCCTTCTAGTATCCCTCTTCACGAAACCATCAGTACTAAGGTCACCAAACGGAATCCGGGAATTACCACTGCAGACGATGATTGTCATCTATACTACGCCAGGCTCTTCCTCATAGTCTGCTACGAAGATGGGCGTTAGGATCGCCATTCGAGAACAGCTCGCCTTCCTCGTCGTCGTTGCTGTTCTCGTTGGCTTGATGATCCTGTCAGTTCCCGTCTGGATCTACGTTAATCAGTTTGTCAGCCAGGTCGAAGGACGCGAGCTCGCTCTTACTGCCTCACTCAAGGCTTCACGCATTACCTCAGAGCTTGAGCTTGTGCAAGCTAGCATCATCACCATTTCCTCCCGAATCCTCATCCAGGAATCACTCACCAATTTCTACAACGGCAACACCTCGGACACCAACTGGGCTGCTGCAACGAAGGATCTGACCAGTGCTCTTAGTTCTGGCGCTCTAACCGGTATGCTACAAGGAAGGATATACTCGCGCAATACGACGGGGAATCCAGGTGGCCTACTCAATGTCACAGGCGAGGGGATACCGGATGTCGAGCTGCCGTGGAGCGCCACCGGCGGCAAGGCCCTCCTCTCCAATGCCGCCAATGGATATCCTCCCGGCCTCTACCCGAATATCACTTACGAAGACTTCGGCCGTTCTAGTCAGTCCATGAACAATACTCAGGCATTTTCCGCCAATGCCTTTACTGGCGTTCGAATCTCAACCAATGGCGGTTTACTTCTCGGTCCGTTGATTCTTAACGAAACGGCGGCTCTCATATCGATAACAGTTCCCATTCGTCAAATCGATAATCAGCGATACATACTTGGTTATATGACGCTTGTGGGGTTAGCGAATTCCTTGATCGGTATTCGCAACTCACGCGAAGGTTTAGGAGACAGCGGCATTGTCCTACTGGTTGGACCTGCAGACCCGTCCAATAGGTTCGCTGCCGACCATCCCGCCAGCAATTCCACCTTCACGCCTGACAGAGGCTCGTCCGGGGATGTGCCAGTAAAGTTTGTGCTTCCACCGAATCCGCTGCTTGGTCAAGCCGATCGCCACAGCGACAGGAGCTGGATTGGCAGCAAAGACGATGAACCGTTTCCCATGAAGGATTACCCGGCAGTCTGGGATTCCTTCTCGAAACGATTTGATTCTCCCAACAACTCCAGCTCATTGTTGTCAACAAATAACGAACAAGGACTCCCCGTTGCTGTTGGTTTTGCACGAACAACCACTGCCCTCGTCAACTGGACAGTAATCGTGGAAAAGGCAAAGTCCGAAGCTGACGCCCCTATTGATACGCTACGAAACATCATCTTGGGATGCGTTTTCGGAACGGCGGGTTTAATAATAATACTAATCTTTCCGTGCGCCCATCTTAGCGTCATGCCTATTCGCAGACTTAAGTCGGCCACAGAAAAAACGGTTCAGCCCCCAGGTTATGAGGATGGAGACTACGCCGACTTTCATGACGACGATGAATCTCCCGGTTCTGGGGCAATTTCACCCCGGTCTAGACGTTCCAGGAAGCACAGAATCTTCTCGGGGATCTACAAGTTAGCTGGGTACAAGCCAAAGGAGAAGGCTGCTTCCGTGCACGATCACGACTCGACCCGTCGCATTTTCAAGATCCCCGGCAAGGTTGCAAATCGGAAACACTTCATCACGGACGAACTAACCGAACTCACGGAAACCTTCAACGACATGAGCGACGAGTTGTGCAAGCAGTATATTTCATTAGACCAGAAGGTTTTGGAGCGGACACGGGAGCTGGAAATCAGCAAGAAAGCTGCCGAGGCAGCCAATGAGAGCAAGACACTTTTCATTGCGAATATTTCACACGAGTTGAAGACACCGCTGAATGGTATCTTGGGTATGGCTGCGGTTTGCATGGAGGAGAATGATCTTCTCAGGATTAAGCAGTCTCTCAAGACGCTTTACAAGTCCGGTTAGTCTCACCTGGCCTCAAACCTCGAAATACACTAACTGTAGCAGGCGACTTGTTGCTTCATCTCCTTGAAGATCTCCTGAGTTTCTCCAAGAACCAAATCGGCCAGCAGCTCAATCTAGAGGAAAAGGAGTTCCGGCTGGCAGACATCCGGTCCCAGATTCTCACCATCTTCGACAAACAAGTCCGAGAGGGAAGAATTACTCTTAGTGTCAACTTTCTAGCATCCGAAGCCATTGAGTTGAGCAGCAGCCCCGAGAGACGAAGTTTGGACACGAGGTTGCCCGCGCTTGGACCGCAAGGGACCGGTAGATTGAAGGATATGTGTCTTTGGGGGGATCAACACCGAATTCTCCAAGTCATCATCAACCTCGTGAGCAACAGTCTGAAATTCACACCAGCAGGTGGTCGAGTGGATGTTAGGATCAAGTGCATCAGTGAGGTAGATGCTCCTGCACTCAATGGTGACGGAAGCAGGTCTTCTTCATTCTCCAAGGACTCGAGAAGACACGGCAGGTCTCGACATCGTGTTGGTTCCAGTTCAACCCACTCTGTGAGCTCCAAGGCGAATTCGACATCTGAGAGCCTAAAGGGCACTGCTTTGGCTATCAACCCGATGGAGCCTAAGTCTGCCACCCACATCCGCATTCGCGAACGGTCCCCTACGCCGCCGCCTCCGGGCGCCAAGTCTTACGTCTTCGAATTCGAAGTGGAGGATACAGGTCCTGGTATTGCAGAGCACATGCAGCAAAAGGTCTTTGAGCCTTTCGTCCAGGGTGATCTAGGCTTAAGCAAGAAATTCGGCGGCACTGGCCTGGGCTTGAGTATCTGTCATCAGCTGGCAACTCTTATGGGCGGTTCCATAACTCTGAAGAGCACCGTTGGTGTTGGCACGACTTTCACTATGCAGATTCCTCTGAAATATGTTAAAGACAGGTAAGTAACGGCGTCGCCGCAAGGTAAATTCAAACTAATGCAGTTCAAAGAACTTCAAGCACTGCGTCGAGCAGCATCACATCAAGGCCACCAAGTGTTGACACGATCGAGCCTCCAGAAATCCCCCGAGAACCCCAGCGCAACTCTGATGGAACCCCCACACCTATGAAGCCCGCTGGCGAGACAACGGCAAAGACTCTTTTGGAGCAACAGCCTAGACTTGTTGGTCTCAGTCAACCATTCTTCGCTTCAAATCCCACCCCCAAGGCCAAGCGAAGCACCAAGGACCAGATGGCAGCCATTGACGCCGCTATGGCTTCTAAGGCAGATCAAAGCGGCAAGTTACGAGTACTCGTTGCCGATGACAACTCGACCAACATTGAGGTAGTCAGCAAGATGCTTAAACTTGAGGACGTCTACGATGTGACAATCGCCAAGGATGGACAAGAGGCGTACGATCTCGTCAAAGCCAACATGGACGACAATAAACGTTTCGACGTTATTTTCATGGACATTCAGATGCCGAACCTCGACGGTCTGCAGTCCACCAAGCTCATCCGTCAAATGGGCTACAAGGCGCCCATTGTAGCCTTGACGGCGTTCTCAGAAGAGAGCAATGTCAAAGAGTGTATTGAAAGTGGCATGGATGAATTTCTAAGCAAGCCCATCAGACGGCCTGCACTGAAGCAGGTGTTGAAGAAGTTCGCTACAATCCCAGAAGAGCCTGAGACGTCGAGCACGACGAGGAAAACGACGCCAGAAACGACCCCACAGAAACCCGCCAACGGTTCCACGGCTCAGGCGCAGACTCTGAACGAGAAAGCAGATCCGATGGAGGCCATCAGCAACGGCAACGGCAAAGCGACCTCTCCGTCTTCTGAAAAACACCTTACAGAGAAGGGAACGTAGATCCCCTTTATTTCTTTTTTTCTTCAACACCAGAGCTTTTTTTATTTTATCTTTTCGTTCCACAGATGCGTTGCAAACTTTTGTCCTGCAAAGGATTCTCCCTTTCTTTTCGTTTGGAAGCGATTCACTCAAAAGTCGGTGTCAAGGCGTTTTTTTATTGAGGTTTCCCCCCCGGTTTAATGGGGAAATGTATTCTTAATGATACTCTCTGGAACTCTGAAACTGACGAAGGCAAGCTTCTGCCTTACGTATTCGACGCGTGTAAATGGCCTGGGATAGTTGCTTCAAAAGCAAGAACAAGAAGCGTGTTGTGGAGACGTTTATGAGACAGCGAGAAAGGTATTGAAGGATTTCAGTGAGAGCGAATTTCCGAGACAGATAGGCGGGCGGCAGATATGATTCTTTTATCACATGGGCGCGGCGTTCCGGGTGTACACGAGGATACCCGGGCCGCATGAGATTCCCCTCCCCGAAGAGGGCGACAGACACATTAAATGGATTGGGAACAGGAAGGATGGCGGGAGTTGAAGGCTTGAGTTGGAAAGGAATGCAAAACTAGCGAGCATGCGTATCTCTCACCATCCATATGTTGGGGTGATTTTCTTTTGGACATATACCTTATACCTCAATGTCGAGTTGAGAGCTCATGATAGAACTTGTTTCGCCTCACACGTTCCATTCGTCTTTATCTCTCTCATTTTTTCAAGTTATCGTTTCGCAATGTGCTATTCTTTTAACGAGGCATGTTGGTGTACATAACTCAACCAGGTATTGCGCATTGAACAGCCCGGGTTGATGCGCGTTTTCAATCGTGTTTGCCCATTTTTTGCTAATCAGCGCTCACCACGAATTCAAATCTCTTCTCTCACTTAGCCCTCACCGCCGTCTCGTGACCGCTCTGAATGTTGTTTCCACCAAAAGAATACTATATACGCGATACTGGAATCGTTCTCCGCCCCCCCCCCCCCCCCTCTCCGGTGCCCCGCCCTTATTTTCTGTCTATTCCTCCGGATCCGGGGAATCCGGGTTTGGATTGCCGCGCGAAGTGCTACGGCTCCACCTCCTCCCCTGTCCACCACATCTTTACCCTCCGCATTCGGCTGCAGCGGAGCACAATCGGAGTCTCCCTTTGGTTCTATCCACAGACTGAAGAAGTGGAGGAGGCAGAGGGAAAGCGGTATCCGGTCCATTCGGGCCAGATGCGATACGTAATCACACATAAGTGAGTTATCGATGATCACGGTGCGTCGACGGCGAAAGGGGCAACAAACAAGCCTTCATCATTCAGATGCAGTCAAAGCGTGTCAATTTCTAATTCATGTCATCATTGCGTACTGACCTGGGAGAAAATAGCAGAACAAGCATCACGATATCCTCGGAGCGCGTACCAAAACTCCATCGGTTGTCACTATCCTACAGCCGTTGCCATCGGCCGAGAAACCCGATTGAGAAAGATCCAGGTCTTGCTCTCATCCGCCAGGCCTGTCCCATCCAGTACCGAATGCACAACCACACCATGAGAACCCTCCCTGTGGCTACCGTTTCCGACCAGCGCCACCTGGCGAGAAGCATTTGAGGGTATCACCGCCGTCAATACAACTAGACAAGCAATGAAAGGAGAATGAAGGAAAGATCAGAAGCAAGAGAAGATACAGCCGCCAGCGTGTATAACGAAAATAAAGCAATTGAACAACAACTAATTGGTCAAACCGATGACTAGGAAAGAGAAGTGAAACAGGAAATCGGAATCTGGCCGTTGATGGCACTGTATTGTTGTTGGGCCATTCCCGACAGATCCAGAGTGGGCATTGCTGGCGGGAATCGTGACCAAAAGAGCTATCCTGGCAAAGCCCTGATAAGAAGCGTCTTGAATCAAGTAAGCTCAGTTTGCGTCATAAACGCCTCCGATTGAACTCAGAGGTACGAGAACCCAGACGCTCTCGCATTAATGAAACGGGGCGAGCGATAAGAGTCATGCGAACTCGCGCTGAGTGGGGAGTGGTTCCTCTTCAGATCTCCATGTGGGCCACGACGTCCTCACTCATGCGCCGCACCGGGCTCTTCCGGTCAGAAATGCTCTCATCGTCGTCCTCTTCGTTGTAGAAGAAGCGTTCATCTGTATAATCATCGTCTGAGAATGGGACCAAATCACCGTCGACCCCTCGGTTCCAGAGGAAGCCGTCGCTTTGCTCCTCATCGTCCTCGTATGGGGCGATGATCTCAGCGTCGCGGTCACCGAGCCAGTATTTGGCACGCTTGTTCGCACCCAGGGCGTCAAACTGAGAACTCCGGGTACGTTTTACAGAGCCCGAAAGCGCTGGTTGCAAGCGCGGCGATTGTGACGAGACAACTGGGACCACGCGTACGTAGAGATAAGCGACACGCTTCAAAGCGCGGTTAAAGAAGAAATAGTGCGCCGCCCAGATAGCTGACTCGTCCTCCTCAAAAGGGTCAACATCTGGGTTGTAGCTGAAAATCGTGCACTCGTTAAGGCGCATCTCCTTATCGATCTTGGCCCAACATTGTGGGCCCCAAACAGCCTTGGTTTCTGAGGACGTGGCCTGTTCTTCTGGACGAGCTTCAACATGCGGTCGTACGTTCTGCAAGATAGAGTCGAGGTTCCCCATGACGCGTCGCAAGTTCCTTTCTTTTTTGAAGTCGCCTGGTCTCAGGACGTGCGAAAAGTCGTAGTGTTGATGGCTTGCGTTGAGAGTTGCAATTAGGTACGCAAATGTCCGACGACTTGAGAGTTCGGATAAAGGACCGAACGCGCTCGAATGCGAGAACATTTGCATATTTGGTGATGTCGCCAACATGGCCTCGCGATCTGGCGGTGACAAGCTGGCGCCCAACTTAAGGAGCGCAGCATGTTGTGAGTTCAAGTCCTTGTCAATATTCTTGTAGAGCTTCTTATCGGATCCGGTCGACTTTGTTGTGTAGAGATCGCATCCGCCAGTAACATTGCAATCGGGGGTGTTGAAGTTGAGAGCGCCTGTAACGGCGTCGAAATCTTGAAGTGGAAGGTACTGTGAGCGAGGTTAGCATGGTCGCAAAGTTGCGAACGCGCTGCTGCCTGCCACCGCAGCAGGTTGTTCGCACCTTCATCTTGGGTGATTTAGGCCAGATTTCGGTGAAGGTGGAGAGATTGTATTTTGGAAGGGAGGCATTCGATTATTGCTGCGAGATGAAGGGTTGGTTTTACAGACACCCTCGTTTTCGTACTGGGGGACTGTAGTGGGCTTATCGCCGGTATCGCGCTGCGATCAGGTTGTGATGGAGCCGTTGGATTCCGAGGTGCTAACGTATCGGATGATGTCACGGGAGGTGGTATTGCGCCAGGCCAAAACGGGGCAGCAGTGGCTGTCGGAAGGAAAGGTGTCTCGGAGTGAAAGTGTCGACACCGAGGACAAGGACGTGAGGCGCAGGTGATGCGTAGTGATATATAAGCGTCGGAATCGATGTATGCTGCTGTCTGTTTCGTTGAATTGGGGGAAGCTGGAGGCCTGTCTGGTCTGGATAAGGCAAGGAGCGACTCGACCCTGTAGATCAAGTTCGGTTCGAATTGGAGAACGTGGACTAGACGCGATGCGCCTAGCAGGTGATCTGGTCGACAGACATTACTAGATGACGGGTGAGCTGATGAAATGTTGTTGGCGAGGGAGTAGAAGCGAGGGGTAAGGGGATGGGTTGGGCGACAGAAGGAGTTTAAAAGCATGCAGTCGGGAGTGTGCGGGAGCGGCGGTGGTGGTGCTCTACTGTTGCAGTTTCGGCTGATCTGACCGATGGGATGGATGGATGTGCGGTGCGGTGCGGTGACGCCTTCCATGGGCTTTCCGCCAGGTTGTTGTGGACTAATATGGGCTGGTCTGTGTCGTGTCATGTCTCTGCACCGGGTTGGCTTCCGGACTGGCAAGGTACCCGCCCAGTCAGATGGCACCGTATCAAGCGCAAGCTGTCGCATTAGTTGGCAGTTCCTTTTGAGAAGCTGAGCCAGTCCTAAGATAGGGAGGCGCGAGCAGGATGGGGCCAATGGATAATAGTCTGTGACAAAGCGTATCTGGGAGTGCTGGCATTGCTTGCTGGACTGCCGCCCTCTGCTGCGACGGCCTGCGTCAACCTTGGCACCGGATTCGTGGGGGACCGCTTAGAACGTCGGGGTCCAGTCCCTGTCCGTTCCTTGCTTGCTGGGGACAAGCCGAGAACTTGAATGAAGGGGGGGCGCAGCCGGTAATCTCCAGGCGAATGAGACGGCCCCAAAAGGCCACGAGTGACTGTTGCTAGCCCCATCTAGCAACATGACTTCATACAGTCCGATTGCACGATGTGGAATGCTCCTCATTTACGCGTGCCGTAATAGTCGTCTGTTAACAGCCCTGATGCCTTTCTAGCTCTGGAGTACAGTGCTCGTCAAGTGCCGTCGTCGACCTGGAGCCCGTGGTCGTCTTCCATGACATCCCTGGGGTCAGCCTCCAAGCCGACGGGCCTCGCGGATAGATGCAAACTGCGAACCCGCACAGCTTCATGTCTGTTCTCTTGATAATGACAGAGGGTGGTTTTCCACCTTCCAAGATCTATGCACACAAAAGGCCGCCACTCCGTCCATCATCGCACCTGCGCTGTACTGTAGTACATTTGTCGCAAATCGGCCATCTCCCCGACTCGCTCCGCCACTGCTTCTGCCACCAGCGATCGATTGACTTGGGCAACTCAGAGGACGCCCACTTTCTTGAGTGACGACATGATCTCTTCCGTTTCCTGAATGATGGCATAGAGCCCATTAGCCAAGAACTCTTCAATGTCATGCACCCTTGTGCAGCCAGTGTTGTATGTATATGAATTTTCGTTCTTCGAGTCCGAGACTTGTTGTCGGGATCGCGTCGCCAGCTATGGTTGGGTACACACTGGACGGGAAGGGGGGTTACATGATTTTTGTAACCTCGTCCTCGACCTGAAAAGTGGTGGGTGAAACGTCAGCCGTGAGACTTCGCCAATGGCGCAGCTGGAATCCATGTTTTTTTCAAGAGACAAGATCAAAGTCAACACCAGAGCAGCAACGTGCAAACGTACCTCCATGTCTTCCAGCGAATCCTGCTGAGATATACAGCGGAGGACATTCTTCTTGCTGCTCTCTTGCAGTTCTCCTGCCAACAGCAGCTCGTCCAGGATGTAATACGCCTTGGTGAAGGAGAAGATGATATCGAGCTCGCACACGTTTCCGTAGTACTTGTCCATCTGTTCGACGTAGCGGTGAATGATTTCGAGGGTAATCAGTTCGTTGTCATCCGAGGCACATCCTGCAATAAAGAAGAGAGAGGCATATCGACGGTAGACGATCTTGGAGTCTAAAGGGCATCAGCTGGTAATTCGAAATCATGATTGGTGATTGAAGGCTAACCCTTATATTCCAAGAAGTTGCACATGCGGGTACGGCGTGCGAGAACCAACTGGGAGACATCTTTGACGATCTTGGCCTTCTCCTTGGGCGACAGGGTGGTAAACCACTTTGCAAGACGCTGTAACGAAACATTGTCAGCGAGGATGTCGTCGAGGGATTTCGTTCAGCGAAGGTAGAAGCATACCACTTTACCCTGGCGGGAGAGGAGAATGAGGTAGCTGTGCCATCATTTAGCTGTCTTGCTCGGATTCATCGTCGACGAGGGCGCGAGGTGGCATACTGGATGGCCATGATGATGAATTCACATCACCCAGCGGGGTGGATCGAGAGGGAGATCGAGTCGAGAGATTGGAGATGTGAATATTGCGCGGATCAACCAATGCGGTGCAGTTCGTCGTGGCCAGGCAGAGCAGACCGAGCAATGGAGTCAGGTTGGCGACGAATTGGTGCTCAAGGAGCGTTTCTGTCGTGTGTGGTGTTTCCCCCTTGGCAGTTGGCGGCACCTCACGTCACCTCAGGCTGAGAGCGCCAGCGCAAGGTGAGCAGGCGCTGTGTCCTCAGGCAATAAGCGACCTGTGCTGGCAGCCTGGCACTGAGGCCGGGGCCCTCTTAAGTGCAAAACTTGGGGCTATCTACAGCGAGTTGGCTCACTAGAGCCGGCGGGGGTAAAACTACCTACGTACCTACTTTCTTGTAGTGGATAACTTGGGTACCGAAGATTGTCCCGGTATAAGGCGTCCGCTGTGGAAGGTAGGATAGTGGTGAGGGTGATTTCGAAGAAATCCATCACTTTGTCTTGAATCAGTCATTTACTACTTCGTCATTGAGACGGCTCGGCTCACTTGTTATCGTCCACATATGTGAAAGAAAAGCACAGCCTTCCGAGTCCTTTCCGAAACTTCTTCTCATTTTTCCCGCTCTCGACACGCACACCAAACGCCGATCAAGAAACAAAACAAATTATTAATTCACCCACCTACATACCTACCTACGGATCCTTCGTTTTCTTCGACTTCTTCTAGAACCCCTCATTTACCAGCAAGGCATATTGCAACTCCAACGCCAGGCACTGCATCTCTCCGATTTTTTTTATCTCTCTTCAGCCGATTCTCGCATGCTGTGCGCCAACACACCAGACCACTATTAGTTATCTCGTCTCACCTGCGCGCGACCGGACCTTACCACCGTGCCAATCGTCATCGGCCCCTTTTGTCAGGTCTATTCGGATTGTTAAGCAACCCCTCCAAACTCAAAAAAATAAAAGACGCGAAGGAAACGTGCAAAAGAGGGTCGAGTCTGCATCATCATTATTGCGCGATAGGGACCCCTTACGACGCAAACAACTCCGACCGAACACTTCCCAGACTCTAAATCGACGTCCTGTTTCCTTTCACCACTCTTCTCCTAACAGAATCTCCGTACTAAACTCGCGCCATGACGAAACTCATCTTGTCCACAGGGTTTGTTACACAACTCTACTTTGATTTTTCGATCCCTTTTGCGCAAAGAAGCTGATTGGTGACCTCTCGCTGCGCGCAGAAACATTGTCTCGGGCGGCCCCTCCATAATCCGCAAGCCCGGCGCATACAGATCAAACCTTGAACTCACAAACTCCTTAAGGAGCAACTTTCTCGCTGCTCAGCAAGACTATTCACCCCACGAGGAGGCTTCCCCAATCGATGTTGACGAGCCCAACGGAACTCTGAATGGACACTTGAATGGCTTTACCAATGGCGAGAATGGCCGTTCCGGTCGACCCCGCCTTGATGTGTGGACCACTAGCGAGGATGGCGTGCTATACATCCCCCGGATAGACTGGTCCTACTCAGGCTTGCAGGAGGAACCCACGAATTACGACATCACCGTGAAGCTATTTTTCCTGCCCAACGCTTCTGTCGAGGACCGCGAGCGCTATGTGCAGGAGGCCCTGTTTTTCGTGCGGAAGGAACTTGGTGTCGATACGATAGATCTGCTCATTGCCTCGTTTCCCGGCATGTCGTTCGAAGGCGACTGCGAGTGGGAAGCCGACAAGCGCAATGCTAGCCAGGGCAACATCGATGAGGAGGCAGCTACTTGGACAGTGCTCGAGGACCTCTACCGTCGTGGCGAAGTCAAGGCTCTCGGTATTTCCGAGTTCGGAACTGATAAGCTGGCAAAGTTCATCAAGAAGGTCAACATTCGCCCAGCTGTTGATCAGATCAACATCAAGGACTGTTGCAGCGTTCCGCCTACACTCGTCAAACTGGCTAAGACAGAAGGCGTTGAGTTGCTCGTCCATACCGACTGTACCGACATCCTGCCTAGTGGCACCCTCCGCGAACTCCTCGGCCACGGGCTGCAGGGTGCAGGCGTCCTCGCTGATCCCATTGAAGGCGGGGAGGGTCTGCACGGAGACCTCACACCGCAGTGGGTGGTGAAGTACACAGCCTTCGTGCGAGACCGGGGCGTGATTGAGAATAAGGGTTACTTCGCTGGCGCGGAGCTTGTAGAGACTGCATGAGAGAGATTCGCTTTCGTCATGCAGTTGGGATGTTTTGATACCATGGTTAAACAACATGGCCTATAGATAGTCATTGCATAGCGTTTCTGATGTCTGGCGATCTCCGGGTAGGTCTTGATGGCTATGCCAAGCCTTTTGGGTGTTTATTAGAGAGTCTTGGTTCCAAGGCATTTTACACGAACATGCTGCTTTATCTTTTCTTGAGGTTCACCCAAATGTTCACTTTCCGTTGCCGACGACGATGCGTTCACTCCTTCAGCAATGCCTCAGCAAGTCTTTTCCCTCTTTCACCACCGAGGAAAATGTCGTCCTCAACACCCTCAAGCCCCATATCGACCGCTTCTTTATAGCCTCTAACGACCGTGTCCTCATCCACGCGCATTCCATTCTCCACCAGCGCCAGAATAACACTGCGTATCCGTGCAATCTCTCGCATCGTATCGGTGTCAATCTTATCGTTCTGGCTCGAGTAGACATTGGCGCTGACGCTCTCCTCCATGCGGTTCAGCCCCACCGACTCAGGTATCTCGCTCTCGACATGCTTCGCAATCCAGATGAACCCGTTCACGCCGAGCGTGACATGCACCTTGGCCGCACCCCTTGCCGCGTCCATGACCCACTGCTGCCTCTTAGCCCTCACCACACCACCGCCGCCACCGGTGCCGGTGACCGCAGCGAAGACGCCATTGCGTAGCTTTCCATATTTGAGAGAACGGGTGTGCAGACTCGCCGCGCCGTCCTGGTGCAGCTGTTGGACTTCGGCGACGACGAGGTCGCCCTCCGCGAAGAAGGAGCGGATCTGAAGTTCGTCCGTGTCAGTACGCTTGCGGAGAATGCCGCCCGGGAGGTTAATGGCGGAGATTTGAAGGATGGCAAGTTGCGAGGAACCGACGTCCACGCGCCAGCGCTTGGCCTGGACCTCGACTATGCGGCCGACAACGAGGTCACCGATTTCGGGTGTGTAGCGGGCGCGGAGGGGGCGGACGGAGAGGAGCTTGTTGGTGCGGGTTACGGTTCCTGCGACGGAGGAGACGATTTCGGTGGTGCTCGGGGTGACGTAAGTTCCGTGACCTCTGTTCGTATTGTCAGTGAGAACAATCTTGCAGAGAGGTGCAGAATAAGAGGATTGGCGAGGGGTTGCGGCTAGTGCTTGGAGACTGGGCGAAAACGAACCTCATCCATTGGGGGTCATCGGTGATGACTTCACCGGGCGTCACTATCTCGTACTCGTTGCCACGGGCACGCTTAGTCGGGCGCATAGAAACGTCGCCCTCGATGTCAACGCCGCCATCGGAGTCTGAGTCGGAGTCGGAGTCGGCGGCGAGCTGTGCGGGCTTGTGTTGTGATGGTGTACCTCTCGGGGCGAGGATTGTGATGGGCATTTTTGCGTAGGTTGGCGGCAGCAAGGCCGCGAGACGGGCGTTTCCTGGTACTTTGCGCCGATGGGGAAAACTCGTTGAACTCTAGAGGTATTTTGAGACCGGTCCTGGTACTTCGGAGGCGCCAATCGAGAATTTGGCCAGTGGTCGTGGAGGTAATTGTGGTGTGGTCGAATTGAAGTTGCTAGGTGCAAAGAATTTTTGGTAAAGCTTTGGAGGGGCAGATTGGAGCGTGCCATTCATGGATCGCAACGTAGTGCCCCTTCCAGCTACACGACCTTGACTGCGCAGCAGACCTTGACGATAAGCAAGTATTTCAGAATGAAAATTTCTCTATTCAATTACAATCGAGAATTATTTCTTTTGCGTCACACACTTTGATATGTGCCAATGGCGCGACTAGCTTCGCGGACGAGACCGCCGGCCGCGGGCGACGAGCGGTCTGTCTGCCCTCCTGAGGTCCTCTTCCAGAGCAGCCTCCTTTTGAATTACAGATTCCCCGTCATTTCCGCCTTCTTGATTAACAGCGACGCTGTCTTTCGTTAGGCAGTTACTGGCGGTCGGAGCGCAAAGTGTTTTGTAGCGGCTTCTCCAATGTCTGACCCGCCTACTGAGGTAGCTCTGTCCTATCCGTATGATGAGTGGTGATGTTGTAATTGAGTATCCGGTCCCATTTCCCTCCTTTCACCGAAAGAACCTCCAGATTCCCAGGTATGCCAAGCCCATTGAAATTCCAGCGATGCCGAGTTTGCGGCTCCTCATGCCGAACATCGAGTTGGACTTAAGAATGACAGCGCGCTGCCTTTCGAGGTGGCTCATGCCAGAAATGTAATTATAGCCAGCAAGGGCGAGAAAGGCGCCGCTTCCTGCAAACAATATCATCAGCACATAGATACCGTCCCAAGTGAGTTCAGAAGATCGGAGTCCTTACCAACAACTCTGCAAGACGTGCAGTCATCGCCACGGTCTTCGCGCAGGAGATCATCAAGCTTCTCGGGCTTGCTGAGAGTTCCCACGTTGGGAACTTTGTCTCCTCCTCCAAACATGGTGGCAATTATTGTCGACTCGTCCAAACGGATATGTCAGAGGATCGTCAGATGCCTCTGCGATGCACAAGCACCATGTACCGTAGCATCTGGGGAGCTTTACAAGGCGGCGGGCTTATGGCGCGTTTGATTGGTCGGATAGAGCCGTTAGTTTCATCATCGGGCATGTGCGCCACGGTGGAAACAGTGGCTCCTGGTTCTAGAGCTCTCCCGCAGCCAGCAATGCTCAAGATCGACTCGGAGCCGTTCCCCTACCTGTAACTTCCACGACCACATGGCGCAGCCTCCGATGCCGACTTGACGATGAACGGCGTTATTGAAGCGCTGAACATCTACGATGAGCACAAGTCAGTCAACGTACCGCGTTGTTCATCCTCTGAGAAAGACTGACAGCGCACAGCCATGCCATCCTGTCGCACACGTATACCTCCCGCCCTTTATCGGCCCAGCATCTCCTCCCGCTCTACCTAGAACACCCCGCACCGCGTCCGAACCTCATATATCTCCCGAATACCAGCCCGCCGACTCTCGTATTCAGCCTCAAGCACGCAAATCTGTTGTTTCTGGCAACCTCGTCGTCCGAAATCGAGCCCCTCCTCGTCCTCGAGTTCATCCACCGCATCATCGACGTGTTCGAAGAGTTTCTCGGCGCTCCCTTATTGGCGCACAAGATCGAGAGCAACTACGATGTGGTCGCGCAACTTCTCAACGAAATGTGTGACGCCGGTACGATAAACACGACGGAACCGAATGCGCTGAGGGATTTGGTCGAGGTTGAGGGATGGGTCGGCAAGCTGCTCGGCAGCATCAACCTGCCAGGGTACGAGGCACAGGCCGACGATAGTCAATTTTGTGCTGACTAGTCTTACAGGAAGCCCGGTAACTTTGGCGCGAGCTTCTCAAATTCGAGCTCACCTTCTTTGATCGCCGCGAATACCCCGGCTTTGCCCTGGCGCAGGGCCAACGTACGACACACCTCGAACGAGATGTACGCAGACATTGTGGAGACCTTGACGGTAACACTCGCGCCCTCTGGCAGGCCTCTGGCAGCTTTTTCAAACGGAACCATAGCCTTTACTTGTAAGGTGTCTGGAGTACCCGATATTGTCATGAATTTGACGAGCCCCTCCGGCAAACATAACTTAGCAGGCTTTATGGAACTACCTGTATTCCACCCTTGCGTTCGTCTGGCGAGGTGGAAAGAGAGACCTGGTGAGCTCAGCTTCATTCCTCCAGATGGCCGCTTCATTTTGGCCAGCTATGAAGTCGACCTGCTCCCATTCACAAGCGGCAAAAGCGGCAACATAAGCTCAAATAACCTCAAGTTACCAGTGAGCATAGAGATGAAGACTGGTCTTGGACCTGCAGGCTCCGATTTTGAGGTTCGACTTCATGTGAACAAGGTGTTAGGTGCGGGTGTCCCATCATCGCAAAGTCACTACGGCAGAGGGAGTGGAGGGGCCGGCAGAGGCTTCGGAGGTCCTCACCCTGGAACACCGGCATCGCCGTTAATGGAGGACCTTATTGTTACGGTACCGTTGCCTGCCGAGGTTAGAAACCTGTCAGAGCTGCGGCCTAGCAGAGGAGACGCGAGCTTCAGCCCTGGTGAGAAGGTTATGGAATGGCATATCCCAGCCAAGGAGCTGTCAGGGGGCACATCATACTACGGTCTTAAGGGCACAGTTGTCGGCCAGCCTCCTGACGATGACGAGGACGAACTGGATCCTAGCGGATTTGGCTTCGGAAAGTCGTACGGCTACGATGAACCATACCAGGCTACCAGCCAGGTCAAGTCCAAGAAGACAACAGAAGCTATGGACCACGAGAAGGACGTGAAGAGGGTGGCTCAGAACAAGATGCTGATGCCAAGCTCGGCATCAGTCAGCTTTTCGGTAAAGGGTTGGCTACCCAGCGGTCTCAAGGTGGAGAGTATTCAGATCGACCCGCGGAAAAGCAAAGGCTTGGGTGAGGGCGTGAAGCCTTACAAGGGTGTCAAGTACTTGACAGTCAGCAAGGGCGGTGTAGAGACTCGGTGTTAGTCTTAGGCGATGAAGGCAAGAGAACTCAATGACTAGGATCTTTAGAGCATAACTTTTTCCACATGCTTGCGGACTTTAGCTCAACGACTAGTGAGAAACTAACAGTGAGCAAAGCAGAGCCGGTCGAGAAACGATGCTGTTGGAAATCACGAAACGCAAATGCCATGTGCTACAAGATCTCGCAGGTCTTGGTCAACATCAACGACGTGTATCTGCAAGCCCGATATCTGTGCTCAAGATCTCTACCGCATCGGCGCGAATTGACCCCTGGTCCCTGGGGTGACCATCTGATGAGGTGCCCCGCCTTCCCGGCGCAGCGCAACCTAGAGACGCGCTGCAAGTGGTGATCCTCAGCGCGCAAATCGCGGGGTACTTCAGCGACGGCCTCGGGACTTCGGCTAGGTACGGCCACTAGGAACATCCGCCAACTGCCATTCTGGCGTCACCGAACCGCCTGGCGTCATTTCGCATTGTGTCGAAGGCCCCTACCGCAAAAGCCTGGGGCACCACGTTCCCTATGCTGCGCGTGGCTTACTTCAGTAGGCAGGTTGGCTGTGACACATTTGACGACTGGTCGCCAAAAAAAAAACCAAAAAAAATCTGAGACCAGATTCTCACCTCATTTCATGCCTCTCTTGAACTGCGCTCTACTGTGGTTTCGTCTCTTCTGACTTGCCTGGGAGACGTTCAACTGAGCCCATGTTCGCGATAGTATAGTTTCCCCAGCTCGCAATTGGCCGGCGCCACTGGTCATGACAGCTACCGGAGCTCACTCACTCCGTCGAGGCGGCGAACGCATATGGGCCCATGGGCTCGGCTGCCTCGGCCGAAGACGAGCTGCGACCACGAACCACGACATCTCATTCAGGAGCGGCTGTAGCAGGCGGCATATCTCGACGCGAGGGGAACGGCCGCGAACAGCTCTCTTCTTTCCTGGTAAGTGGAAACTCATCGTTAGGGCTACTTCGTCGGAACGATAACGACGCATAAGCTAACTAACTGTGCTTGTGTAACACCTAGGCCAAGGAGTACAGAAGGTCGGCATGATTACACCTTGGCTCGAGGCCTTCCCCGCGACTGCGCAATCGATCCTCGAGGAAATCGATCACTACATGGGCTATAAGCTCTCCGACATCATCGCCCACGGGCCGGGCAAGCAGCTCACCCGAACCCCAAATGCCCAGCCGGCCATCATGGCGACCTCGATCCTAATCCTCCGCATCCTCGAGCGCGAGTTCAATTTTGATGTGCCGCAGCGCGTCGACGTCACCCTGGGCCATTCCCTGGGCGAGTTCGCGGCGCTGGTGGCGGGCGGATACATCGAGTTTGAAGATAGTCTGTACCTCGTGCGCAAGCGCGCCGAGGCCATGTCCGAAGCGACGAAGCGCGCCATGGACGAGTACGGCGGAGAGTACGGCATGGTGGCCATCGTCACGGAGCCGGAATACCTGGGGCCCCTGATCGATGCGATACACGATTTCGTGGGCCACTCGAGCGCCGGATTCAAGGGGGAGAGTTCCGAGGATGTGCCACCTATCGAGCAAGTGCTCATCGCCAATATCAACAGCAAGAACCAGATCGTGCTGAGCGGGAGTATTGAGAAGATCAAGACCCTCTCGACGCATGTGCGGCAGTTCTTGGGACATGATCCGCGGGCGGTGCGGCTGAATAGCGACAGTCCTTTTCACAGCCCGATTATGAAACCCGCGGTCTCGGTAGTCAAGAACATGCTGTCAAGGAAGAGCAGGGTGAAGGGCCGAGAGCAGGAGGATGTCGTCACATTTCCAGGGAGGCTGCCGTGTATAAGCAACGTTAGCGCGAGGCCTTTTGAGAGTAAAGAGGATCTGAAGGATTTGCTGGCAAGGCAGTGTCTGGAGACAGTGAGGTGGTGGGACAGTATCAAGTATCTCGATCAGGAAGAGAAGGTAAGGCGGTGGGTTGGGATTGGGCCCGGCAAGGTTGGACGCAACCTTGTGGGTAAGGAGGTCGGTATGAGAGGAAAGGATTCGGTCAAAGGCGGCGGTGTCTGGGCTATCACAGACCCGAGCGAGATCGAGGAGGTTTTGAGGGGCTTGGAAGACACGGAGAATTTTTCTGAAGAGGAGATTGACTGATAGGCTATTGAGGATTCCTAACGCCTGTATGCGGTTCCGGGGTCCATTGGCATGGCGCTTTGTTACCTGTGAGGCGGGCGTCAGAGCTCGTCCATAGTCTATTTTGCTAAATTTTCATAATGAACGTGGTAGTAATGGTCAATTACGTGTATTATTAAGACTAGTCTGAGAGAACCCTTGCGACAATTCCAAGCATTATATCGTTCATTTCTCTAGGTATGCCTATGAACTTCACGAACGCGGTCTTCACCAACTAAACTTGCATGTCTATGTAATGGTGGTAAACTGGAAGGCTTGAAAGCTTCCGACTGATGACCCCTGACCTTGATGCGGGGCGCTGAAGGACCCCCAAAAAAACCAATTAAGCTCCCACCCACACCAGCAGAGAGGCAGGGCGGCAGGTACCCGAGCTCTCCAATCTCCAAATCTACGATCTACTTCAGTACCTAGTTTCCAGGCATAACGTCGGACTTCAAGCAAACCGTTGGCCATCGACCGCATCGCACGTCCTCCGCCAAAAGCCTCTCGCTACCGATCCCACACGCCCTGCGCAAAGAAGCACACAACCGGCCGCGCCCATGGCGACCGCGATCCCGTCGATAGCCTGCATAGGCATCATCGGCCGCAACGTACGCTCATCCTCCTCAACTCTGCCCCTCCAACCCCTTCGAACTCCTCGTACATAGACCGCGTAGAGGTGTGTTTTTGACGAGGATCAAGCTAACAGTGTGCAGAACAACCCCCTTCACATCTCGATCTTCCCCTCTTACAACCCCTCCACAAACAACTTCGCGCCCATCCGGACATCTCTCCAGTTCTCCCTCCTGCTCTCCTCGACCCTCGACATATTCGAACTGCGCCACAACAATGGCGGGACCAGCGCGGCCGGCGCAGGTGCCAGTAGCGGATCGGGGTTGTCGGGCGAGGTCGGGCTCCTCCACGCCGTCGACGAGCGCCTGGCTGCGTATGGTTGGGAGACGAATACCGGTGTCAAGATTGTTGTTGTCGTGGACATGCGCGGGCGGAGGGTCGGCGGAGCGAGCGATGCTGGCGCCGTTGCGGCCAAGGGACGCGGGGCCGTTGGGTTGAGGGAGCAGGAGTTGAGGGTGGTTTTCAGGGCAGTGCAGAGCGCCTACGTCCGGTTATTACAGAACCCGTTCTACGAGCCCGACGAGCACTCGCCTATTTCTGGACGCGGCGGTAGGGTTATCAAGAGCAGGAAGTTTGAGGGGGAGGTAAGGAGAATCGGGGAGGCTTGGACGCCTGGTGTTACGGCGCTGTGACCGCATGGATAATTATGGGGTATGGAGTCTTGGGCGTTCACATGGAGGGAGGTTTCGATATGAATACGGATACGTCTAATTTGACGGGCCAGGATGAACTGGCGTTGTAAGATGTCTACGTCGGACTCAAAGGTCTGAACTCCCGCGAGGCGGGGTTTGGTAACTCCAGCATCGCCAAAATGCTATGCTATGCGCCTACAAAACACTCTCTGAACATAAATCGGGCGCAAAAAATCAACGACTGTCTCAAAATCGAAGCACCTAATTCATCCTCATCGTCGTTAAGTCTCCTCAAGCTTGCGTTCTGCCTCCTCTAAATCTTCTCGTCTCTCGATCACGAGCCTGTCAGTGCCAAAAGGCCCTTCAATAGGTCTCGATGGTCCCATTGCCGCGTCAGTCTTCCTACCCCGTGGCGGTAGAGGCTCGTCCATCTTCGGTTTCGATGGCTTGGAATCCTCCCAGTGTCGTGCGGCACGGGGAACGGGAGTCCACCATGCCTCGGGTGGACCTCCACGAGCGTGCCAAGCAGAGCTGCAGAGCTCCCAGAGTCTACTGGCGGCACGGCGATACGCGAAACGCTCGTCTTCCCCGGTGAAAGCAGCCGTGTTGCTGAAGTTTGGGTTCGCTCCTCCACCGACATGCCCCAGCTTTCCGAAATCGGAATCTTGGTCGGGGTCGTACTTGGCTGTGGGTGAGTTGGTGTCGTAGAATGAAATATTGGGTCTGAAAGGGGCGGCCTGGTCCTGGTAGACTTCGGCAATGGTTTCGGAGTGAATGGCATCTGAGTCGACGACTTCCTCGGCAGCAATAGCGGCGGCGGCTGCAGCTGCTTCTTCTTGTGCGCGAATGTCAGGGAAGAAGAGGTTGTCTGGGCCCGTCTCGGCACGGACGAAGAGCTTGCACCTCGCTTCGTACAGCGCGTCGAGTAGCGTGATGAAGCGGCGAGCTTCATTCTTTTGTAGGGACGTGAGGGTCGGAACGTTGTCGATGATGAAGGTGTGGTATGTCGATGCCATAGTCACGTAGTCTGCGGGGCCAAAAGTCGCGACGAGGGCGTCAAAGTCCCAGAAGACCACGCCGTCTCGCTGGCGGGGAACATAAATTGTGCGGCCGTATACTGTGAGAGTTTCCGGGCCACAGGATTCTGGAAAATAAGAGCCTAGCTGCGTAGACCAGAGTGAAGAGTCTGAGTTCAGTAGGAAGTACTTTGCCGGTTTCGTGATCTCTGAAGCATCCTGTTCTAATGGGCTTAGCAATGAAACACCTCACGCTTTCAGCTAAGGGAATACATACCATCCTTGGGCTCTGCTTGTCCTTCGGCTGTGGAACCCGTCAGGTTAACTTCAACAAACACAGGCTCGCCAGACTCTCGCCGGCGGAAATCAGTAGCTCCTTCCATGTGCCAGAAATCGCACCGGGCTTTGAGGACTTCAAGGAAGGCTGCGAAATCGTTTTGACTATGTTGGGTAGCGCGAGAGCGAGCTCCTCCAAGGAATAGACTCTTGAGGAAGCCATCCGATGGGGGGACCGTGTACTCAACACCGATGGCCTTTTGGAGTTCTTCAGGCATGCGGTTAGACGAGGCAATGAGAACTCCGCCAAGGTGGAAGAAGGCGATGAACAGATGGCTGAGAATCTTACTCGCTGCTCTGTCCGGAAGCTGAAACTCATCCAGGAACAAAATTGGCGATTCTTCGACGAGCTTCTTAGCAAGCCATAGCATGGAATACTCCTTCTCGTTTCCCGTGAGCTCAGGGTGCGACTGGCGAAATCTTTCGAGTTGCGAAAACGTGTAGAGCATGAACGTGTTGAAGTGCCAACGTCTCTTCTTCTCCGTGGGTAAGCCCTGTGCTAGCAAGTCGATGAGCATCGACTTGCCTACGCCAACCTCGCCAGAGAGGAACAGTCCTTTGGGCGAGTTGATGGTGATGGCACCCTCCAAACTAGTCATTACCCGAACCAGGGCCATGGGATTCGGGCCGGTCGGCTCTGGCATTGCCTTCTTCGTGAGGTGTTTGAACAGAGGGTTGTCCCAGATTGGATGGCTTGGGAGGGCTAGAGTTGCAGCGGCCTCTTCCGGGTCTCGAACTTCCGGTATGTCAGCAACTTGCTTGAGGCGTTCGCGATAATCCACCTCTGGAGCGTAGTCTTTCAGACGGGAGTACAGCTTTTGAAGGTGGATGGCAAGTCGGTGCTGAGAAGGGTCCGGGGCCAGAAGTTTGGTTGACACGAGGGTGCGATACTTGACGAGAGGGTCGGTTATGGCCATGGCGGTTGAGTATCGCCGAACAACGGCCGATGCCGTTCTCACAGCTTGGGTTTTCAACGTTCCTGTCATGGTCGATATTGTCATCTTGGATGAACTGGCGGCATGCACAAGGAAAGCAGATCGCTGGCAGTGGCGACTGCGATGACTACAAGAAGAGGTACAGAGGCTTAGAACTAGAGAAGCCGAAACTCTTTGTTGTGTTCAGCGCTGTAGTCTTCAACTCCCATGTCAGTAAGTTACACTGTAGCTCTTCCGGCATACAGCACAATACAGGGTGACATCGAGTGGCCAGTTAAAAGCTGGATATCCAAACTGATCGTGAAATGGAAGAATGTAGGCCGTGACAGCTATTCCCTACGTTTAGCGTACTTCGTCGAGCAAGCTGGCAGGCAAAATACCTTCGACTGAGTACAGTGAAATAGAAAAAAAATGTGAAGTATTGGGAACCCCTCGCAATTGTGAAATGGCTGATAGCTAAACGATTGAGTCTGTGAGATTTCCCATGATATCGAAGCTGTTGCCAATAAACTTTGGACCTCGTGTGTGTGGTCAGAACTTCGCAAGTTCCAATATCCCAAGAAGCACCTCAATAGATGAAGCTAGAGAAGTTCGAAACCTGAGTCGAGAGAAGCCTGGAATGTCAGCGACTCAAAAGCTGCAATTGGTTGGTTGATAGAAGCCAGTTGTGGTTTTGCAGATCTTGAGACTGAATGCAGAACCCTAAGGAAGATAAGAAAAGGTGCGTAATTCTTCTAACATCCAGACATTGAAACGGGCTCTTCCATGTCCTGCCGTCAGTTCCCGAGGAACGGCGCTGGAGTGACGTTGTTGATTTGGTTTTCATGGCTCCACTCAGGGTCCCTTTTTTCGGCGATTCAGGGCCTCCTGGTACATTATGTAGACTCCAGAACGATCGCGAAAGATGTCCAATCAGAATCAATTACCAGGCGGATAGTATAGTGGGTACGTACCGGGGCCCAGGTATCGTCGTGCTGGCGTTGCTCTTCCGCCGCCTCATGAGCTGGCACGCTTAGGTACACACAGCTACAGAGGGGGACGCCGCAAGCTGCACCACCCAGAAGCCCAATACGCTGCTAGCGGAAAGTAAAGGAGCTGGCGGTCATGGTGGTCCGTGCGCTTCAGATGCAGCAACCTTGTGTTTTTTTTTTCGACAGGACCCAATCGATTGATGCTTCGTCACTCTCACATATTTGCTAAATCCGCCTCAGAGACCTGCCACCTGTGTCTACGGGCCTCCGCTTTCCCTAACGACACCTTGGGCGACAAAGTCCATCCTCGATATGTTTTTCTGATCTTCTACACAGACCGTACGGAGCATCACCACTCTCACCATCCTCACCGCGAACCCCAGACGACTCCTCGCGCGCTCGGTCGCTCGCCATCACCATGTTTTCTTCGTCCATGAGTGAGGGCGGCCCGGCCACGGCCACGCGAAGCAGAAGACGCCAGCGACCCGCCAGCAATGAGAGCCTGGCTCAACAACCCAAGGCCAAGCGCCAGCGTGTGCCTTTGAGCGAGTCGGCCTCCGTCAATCCCGACGTCTCCTCAACGCCTGCCCCCGAAATGTACGAGGTCAAGTCCGACAAAGTTGCGACGCTCGACGTGCGGCAAGACGGCATCGAAAACCACCATCCTATCACACCGACACCCAGGAAAGAGCTCAGCGTACGCGCGAAGAAGCCAAAGGGCGCCGAAAGACCTACCAAGGGCGATGGAAGTGTTGTCTTGGTGAGTCTCACCTCGGTCGCAATCTGCCCACGAGTGCTGCTAACCATTGTTCTAGACGACGAACAACGCTTACACCGTGAGCAAACTCCCTGCGCTTCCAGACCGTATCCGTGCAGATGCTTCAGGTAAGTGCTTTGCCAACGACACGCGCGTCCTCGCCTAACCATCCGCGTAGCCCAGCAGCACGGCGAGATTTTTTCGAATGGCTATGCTCTTAGCTTAAGCCATACTCACGCGATTGTGTGGCCGTACACGACCCCTACCCAATCCCCCGAGACATTCACCTTCACCCTCCCATATCCGTCCAAACATGCCTCGGATCCTCTCCCCCTGGGATGTCTGGTATCGCCCTCAGCATCATCCAATGAGCCCGGCCTTGTCGTCGTGATGCCCGTCAGCGGCAAAATTGCGTATTGGGAATCGATCTCGAGCGCTGCAACTCTGGACTTCATCCGCCAACAGCGACACGGTATGGAGGGCTCGATATCGGGCATGTACTCCGGCGAGAGGGTCATTCAAATCACCAATGCCGAGTCCGCCGGTTTCATCCTTGCGTTCAGCAGCGGCAGGTTGGCTTACATGAGTGTACGAGACGGGCACGGCAGACCCACGATCTCGGTACAATTCCTTCGCACAAGCCTAGGACCTGCGAATGGTGGGCTTTTCGGAAGCATCCGTCATGCGCTCAAACACTCAAGTGGACGTGGGGATATCGCTGCCGTTCGCGCGGAGCGCACCACCCGCGTCGGCGAGCGCAATGTCGTTGCGGCTACTCTCAAGGGAAGGTTCCACGCCTGGAGGATTCATCGCGGTGGACACCATGACACCATTGTCGAGGCAGATATGCAAGAGGAGATCGTCGATGCTATCCGCGAAGTCGATCCTGCGAGTGGAGCATTCCACCATGACACATTCGAGGTTATCGACTTCGCGTTTGTCCCGAAAGGCATGGAAGCCAAGTATCAGGATATGAGCAGGCTGAGCGACGCCATGGCATCGGACGACATCAACTTGCAGCATCTCGTTTTGCTTGCCAGCCTTACAAAGGGAAAGGAATCACACTACTCTTTAGTCGAGGTCATTCTCTCCCCTTCTTCGGCACAGGTTGGTATGGTCCGGCCCATTGCATCCTATAGGGCACGCTGCAATCCTTCGAGCCCGCTGCAATCCGCCCGACCTCGCTTGTATCTTCCTCGACCTGCTCTCGTGGCTTTTGTCGTATTCGATAAGGCGGTAGTCGTTGCGTCGATCGGTATTCCTCCTGAATCGCCGGACTCTCAATTGCAGGAGGATAACCACATTTTCCCTCCTACGTACGAGGATGTATTGAGCCTATCCGACAATCATGATTTTGAAGTACTCGGTTCCGGCTTCGAAGAATTCCACAACGGCCATGAGGAGTCGAGAATCCATCGCCAAAAAACGAAGAATCCCGCAGTCGTTTTGTTCGTCCGCGGCAGCGGTGTCGTGCGACTAACGATAGCCGATATAGACAGATTTGGCAGCGAATCGCCCCCAAAAGTCACACCGAAGAGCAAGCTAGAGCAGGCCGTTTTCTTCGGCAACAAGCAAGATACCCCATTGGTTTTCGACGGGAGAAGAGGTGTTCAATTTTCAGACAGCGAAGTGGCGGAAGCGGCACTTCAACTGAGCCATGAGATTATGAGCTCATCAACACCACATATCTCCACAGTGCCGGTCTCCCTGGAGGACAATCTCAGCAACCGTGTCATTGCTCTAGAGCGTCTGATGCAGCACCTGAAAATTTCGAAAGTCAACTTGGACCGACGGACCCGATGGCTTCTGCTTTCGCACGCTGAGAAGATGATGGTAGCAACCATTCTTTGGAAACGTCATGAGTTATTCACGAATGAGCGGCCTGCCAACGACAAGAAGGACCTTATCGCTGAGATTGTTGAATTCATCCACCAAGACGATAAGACAAACCCCGACCGCAACGCCGGAGAGGTTGATCGTGTGAGACACTGGTTCATTCACGATGTTGCCAGGCTTGAGATCTTCATTGCTTGGGCGTATGAAGTGATCAAGTACATCTACAAGGACCATATCATGGACGACGTCCATATCACCCGGCTCATGTACGAGGCGCAGCAGGTCAATCTGGTTGCTCTCATCACCGCACTCGACTATCGGCAGAAGAAGCTGGCTTTCTATGGCCTCGAAGACGAAGAGTTGGAGTTTGGCATCGTTCGCGAGGACTACGAGGGCCTGCCGGAACCGTGGACAAGCTGCAATTACATTTGCAATAATTTGAAGAGGTTACTCGAGTTGAGTCACACGTGGCTGGATCAGTACTATTTGCCGAAGGACAAGATCAAGGACAAGTCAAAGCAGCCTGATCGGACCCTGCTGGAGAAGATCGACTCGGAAATTGCCAACCTGACAGATCAATACCTTCTCTCACTTCTTGAGTCGTCCCGCTGGACCGCTGTGCAGCTTGACACAAAGACGCAAAAATGGTCAGAGCACTTGGCGAGGCTCTACGACTCAGACCGTAACGACAAGGTTCTTGCACTTTTGCGCCTCGGCAAGTGGGATGAGAGCATCAGCATTGCTGAGAAACATAGATGCTGGAAAGCCCTCGCCCTGGCTATGGTCGAGCAGATCAACACTCTCAGAAGCGAGGCAGCTCTGTCAAGGTCTCAAGCCGAGGCTCGCGAGCTCACCAAGAAGGCTGAGTCTAGGAAAAAGCAGATTGGCCAATACTTTGATAAGTACGGTGAGGCCTTCGCTTTCCCCACCTACGAGATTTTGTTGGACAATGCCGGCGTGGAAGCTGTCCTGGACTTTCAATTCGACAACCACGCTTACAGGACCAAGTTTCTGCGAGAGAAGCCTGAGCTCGCTAGGATCTCTTGGATCAACGACATCCAAGGCGAGGACGATATCGACCATGCGGCTGAGACCCTTCTCAATCTTGGTCTATCGCGCGAGCAAAAAGTTTGGAACAAGAAGATCGAACTCAGTCTTGGGAAGCTCGCCCTGCTTGCCGAGGAACCGCAAGGATCCTCCGCGCTTGCCAACTTCAGCCTGGGACGTACGGACAGCAGCACAAAGGACTCATCGCAAAACGAAGAAAAATTTGAGGCCATCGATAATGAGCTTGCGTTGATCAAGATTCAGGAAGATTTGTATGCCCAGATTTTCCCCTCGATCCAAACAGCCGTTGATGAGACGGCTGAACTTCAGCTCGCCATGGAGAATCACTGCAGGCAGATTCCGAAGAAACACAAGGCTCTGATTCAGATCTTTGAGGACAGCATGCGACGGCTCCTCAAGCACGAGGCGCTGGACGCCATGTCTCTGATAGACTTGCTTACCCTCGTTAACCTTCCTGTGGATACGGCTGCAGAGATCGCCGATCCTTTCTTCCTTGCACTGAATGTGGCGTCCGTTGGTCTGCGAGGGGAGGAGTCGAAGATGGCGAAGCGCCTCATCTGGAGACGGTGCTTCATACGTGATGACTGGACGAAGATCAACGATACACAGCTGAAGGACGACAGCGCCGTGGAGGAGAAGATCGCCAACACCGCTTTATTCAGCGCTTTTGCATCGTGCTACCAGTGCCGTAAGTCTTTAGTGGTCGTGTCTATGTTACGATTTACTGACGATGTCGAAGAAACCATCGAAGATCCCTTCCACCCCGTCCGTCCGACTAACGCACTAGAAGCCTTCACTGAGGACGTAGACAGTCGCTTTAGCGATATGGAGAAGTCCTTCAGAGATAAGCTTCTGGATGCCATGAAGTGGGAGGATTCAATTCTGCGTAAATACATCGACAAGGCGCGCCTTGAAGAGTGGACTCGCACAACAGCTGAATCGGCCGAGGCGATGGTTGCAGAATCTGTAGATGAGGCCACGCGAGCGGCCACTCGAGCCGCCACCGAGCAGCTTCCCGATCAGCACACGAATGGAAAAGCGAACGGCTTCCACTGAGTTCCGTCATTCCCAGAGGCCGGGTTATCTTAGCTGTGAGCCACGCATATCATCCGCCACGAGGAAGAGATATCTTGTTTTAGGTGTTGGGATCGTTTGTATTATCAGCCTCATTGCCTCACCGGGCTTGTCTCGCCTTTTTACAGTACGATGGCACGAAGGCCCCATTCTTCTTTCTTATCACTCTGGACAACATACACATACACATACACGTGCACATTCATGACGACACTGGGAAGGAGGCTGGGAGGGGGGACTCGGAAGGGGTTTAACCAGGTTTCTTATTGTTTTTTTGCCCCACATAGGTTGCTTTCCTCTCTCTTTCTTCCAGTGAGACAGACGGGGACAAAAGAAACAAAGACAAAGAAACGTCAAATATTACAACAGCAAACCTTCGTGGATACATGCGAGAGAAGAACAAAAGTAAAAAAGTGGAGTAAGGCGAGTCGAATCGGCCTGTTACCTTAGCCTATATAGTTAATCAAATCGGACGGGAAACCAAATAGCGTTTCTGTTACGGGAGACCGCTTCGGCGGCTCCCTAGAGGTAAACATTCCCGTCACCTGGACATCGTTACGTGACTAGCGAACTTCTCCTTTCTGTGGTGTTGACAGACGTTGCAGGGTTGGGTGCAGATGTGCGTGGTCTAATACATGTGCCGATGTCTACGTAAGCGGCACTCGTGGCGTCAATCATGAAGAAATAGGCCGTAGTGCAGGGTTCAGTCAGTTTGGTGGCGACTTTTGGTCGGATCGAGAGAGCATCAGGACATGACGCCCCTCTTCCTGCAGTACCTGACTCTGTCATACGCTGATTACTTTCACCGTCCGGCTTTAATGCAGGTCTTGTCTGTCCAGAGTTGAGAGCAGGGACTTTCCTACTTTGAAGGTGGCAGGTTTGGGCAAGGCGAGATGCTGATGAGGGGACTTGCCGTTCAGGGGGGAGAGAGAGAGAGAGATTTTCGGTTGGGCTTAGATTTCTCAAGTGATGGGCATTGAGCTCCCGAGTACCCTTTTGGATTGAACGGTGGTGAGAATACGACTGAGGTTCGAGATGGCTGCATCTTGAGGAACGCTCTCGGTCACTGCGTACAGCGACATTTTCACAATTGGACTATTTAACATCGGCCGTTCTCGTATAGAACTCCCAACACGAAGACACAGCGGTAGCAATGCATGAATTTTAGCTTTGAAGGCGAGCTGGTGTTGATTCCCGTGTTTGCACTCGCGTTTCACACAGCGAGTTCACGAGTTCCTGCTAAGTTTGCAAATCGGCAACTTTGATAAAGCGCGATTCATTCCGTTGAGGGACGGCAACAATAGAAAATTGGGGGAAAGCTAGCCAGATAAGCTATCAAGGCAGAGTCCGACGTCATTCACATGGATGAGCGAGCAAGCCACATTTTTGGTGCCGAGGAGAGCGAGCTTCATCCCTGGCCATTACTCATGGCGCGCCGGGAATACTCGTCCGGCCTCGAGACGTGACTGGTGAACTCTAGGATGAGAGAGTTCACCTGTCAGGTCTTTGTTGCGACCATATATAGCTAGGTTGGCTTTTCTTCGTTGAGGGCAGGGTCTAGAGCGGGCATGATCCAGAGCATGGCTCTGTACACAAATTCGATCTTTCGTCTTGTTTGGTTCGTGAGCTTGCTGCCCTTAAACACCAGGGAAAGTCGAGGTTGGGACGGGCGGTGACGGCGCGGAGGCAGTGCCTACGTCTTGAAGATGATGCCGTCTGTGCTCTATGCCAAGAAAATCATGTGTACAACAGGATCTGGATTGTGAGAAATCCTGAGCGGTATGGATGGCTA